>JAAEAF010010364.1:0-22319 GCA_011037195.1 Triatoma infestans
AATATATTGTATTTATATATCTATGTATGTATTGAATTATGTTACTCTTTATGTATTGTTTTGTACCCTACTCCTTGCTAAAAGGCATGTACCTTAAGAGCAATAAATAAATAAATAAATAAAAATAAAATATGTGTGTGTGTGTGTGTGTGAGAGTGAGTAAACAAAATATCTATTACCGCATTTGACATGAAGATTTCGGGCAAAACGTCAACATCGGGCCAAAAAATGCGACTTTACTCTGTTTTTTCAGTTTTTCTTAATTTTCTCGAAAAGGTTCGAAACGATTTTCTTTAAACTTTGTATACAATCTGCATACATGAATACCTATCACTTTTATTTGAAAATTTCCTATTTTTACGGAAAAATTGATATCTGGTGGGTTTTGGGGGGGGAACATGTACGTTATGTTTTCCTGTTAAAGTGCCACTTCTCAGTATGAGTGTAGTTTTTATCACCAACAGAAACATTAGCTAGCAGCACACTCGCCTTGTCGTGAGAGAATTCAGGGTTCGTTACCGTGAGGCAAAGTTGGTGGGATAAAAAATTACCCAGCATAGTGAGAAAAATTGGAAGCTACAGTTAGTACGCCCTAGGTAGCGCAGACCGGAACGCGGCGTGCTTCACCACACTCCCTCTACACCACCGGCAACAACCACATCATATCAGTCTGGCACCTTGTTAGAAAAAAATAATTTCGTCTGGGGCCTTCTTGGACGACCTTCAGGTCCTTCGATGGGTATGGCACCCAGGGCTGTTATATAAACTAAAGCAATTCCTTCCTACCCCATATTACTAAATTCTTCAATCCTATCTTCAGAGTTAAGTGCGGCATTTAGTTCTCTGACGTCAAACCCATCCACGCCGGCGTACCGCATGGAAGCGTCCTTGGCCCGGTCTTGTACACAGTATTCACTGCTTGATATTCTCACACATCGAGAAACCTTGATCATAACCTATGCAGATGATACTGCAATATTATCTGCAAATCCTAATCCTGCTCAAACTTCCTCTTATATCCAAGAACACCTTTACCTCATCTCTTTTTGGTGCAAGAAATGGAAAATAAGACTGAACGAAAACAAATGCCAACAGTTTACATTCACACTGTCTGAAAAACGCATCCTGAAGATGAGCGAACGCCCGAAACCGGTCGATGGCCACAAAAATGAAGCAGGCTACCACGGAAAATGTCTCTGAAGATTACATTCACTTTACATAGACAAACTTGCCATCTCGTACATACCAACAATACAGAAATACCGACTTCCATACAAGTTCTATATTTAGAAGTCCACAGTCCACAGTCTAAAGGACTATATTTAGAGTGTCGACTTACTTGGAACCCTCATACGAGATTGAAAATACAAGAATTAAATAGACGTTATGGACTACTACGAAGACTGCTTGGACGGAGATCAACCATAAATGTACAAAACAAACTGGCTCTATACAAAACATTGCTGACACCGATTTGGACTTACGAAGCTGATCTGTGGGGCTCCACGAAACAATCCAACATCCAGAGAATCCAATTCTTTCAATCTAAAGTCCTTCGCTATATTTTCAACGCTCCCTATTATGTCTCAAACTTAACTCTCTACAAAGACCTCAATATTCTCTTCGTTAACGAGTTAATCCACACTCACTACCTTAATTTTCACAATAACCTAGAGACTCATCCCAATCCTACTGCACAAGCCCTATCATCATCAACCCATCCTGACAATCCTCCACGGCGCTTGAAACAATGTTGGCCACGCGACCTCTTAAACACCTAGCTCCCTTTTAATATCCTGAGAATCCCAGCATTGGTTGGCTCCTCTCAACATGCCTCTCTGATTGTGGCGCTAAGTCCTAAGGTATTCAGCGCATCACAGTTATGATGAATCTCACATTTACATAATGTATATATATGTACAGGCTGTAAATTATATATATATATAACATTAGAAACAACGGTAGAATACCAAATTTGAAGAAAAAGTAATGATCGAAAGTGCCGCCTGGTGGGGGAGTGGCAGGGAGAGTTCAAGGAAGTGCGGATTTTCTCGGATAGCCAGGCCGCACTAAGGGCTTTGAGCAAGCCTTGGTGGAGTTCGAAATTAGTGGGAGAATGTCGGAGGAAGCTCAACGCTTTGGCTCGGAAGGGTAAGGTGCATCTCTATTGGATACCCGGACATGCGGGAATAGAGGGCAATGAGAGGGCGGATCGGCTGGCCAGGGAGGGATCATCATTACCATTTTGTGGTCCTGAACCAGCCCTGGCCGTTACAAAGACGTTTCGTGACAAACAGATTAGACTTTGGGAGACGAGAGCTTTGGAGAAACGCTGGGGGGACACGCAGGGGTGCCTCCAAGCTAAAAGATTTATAAAGGCAGGTAAGCAGAGAATTTCGGAGTATCTCCTGTCTCTTAGTAGGACGGGTTTGAGGACCTTGGTAGGAATAGTGACTGGACACACTTGGGTGTCCAGTCACTTGTTTAATATAGGGAGGACGTCCAGTCCCATTTGTCAGAACTGCGACGACGGAGTCAGGGAAACGGTGTACCACTACCTTTGTCAGTGTCCCCGTTTCGCTGGAACTAGGTTTCGTGTATTTGGGAGGGCATCACTCTCACAGGATTGCCTGCGCGAGCTGGAGTTTAGGGATATCTTGGGATACTGTAGACTAACCGGTAAGCTACCGGGGGAGATTAATTAAGGGGATAGGGAGGTATCGGGGGGGGATAAAGGCCACATAGGCTTAGGTCCCGCGCCTTTAGGCACCCGATACAATAGATAACTAATCCATATATATAAAATCTTTTTTTTTTTTTTTTTGTTGTGAGGGTAAATCTTTACCACGCAGAGACCCTGCAGTGCCGGACTCCCAAATCGGACTACCGGCTGAAACACCCCCCCCCCTGCTGCTAGGCCTAGCCTGGATTCACTGGTGACCAGTACTACCTCAGAACTAGGCCTCTGTCTTTACCCATTGGGTATCTCCCTCGATATTACCTCACTTGGCAGTCATCCAGGTCCTGCTTCTTCCGCTGAAGAATGTCCCTGGCGTACCTAACTACAGTCTGCCAGTTGGCCTCACTGGCCAGCATCGCCTCGACTATGGTATCTGGGGACTGTCGCCCAATCACCGCCTCGAGATCACCTCTCAGCCGTTCCCATCGACCGCAGGAGAAAAATATGTGGGAAGCATCGTCTTTACTGCCGGGGCAATAAAGGCATACCTCATCCTCTACCTTTCCCATCTTTTTCAGGTACGCCCTGAAATAGCCATGCCCGCTCAGGAGTTGGGTGACGTAAAAGTCCACTTCCCCATGTGGCCTCTTCGTCCATGACTTTAAGTCTCTAATCAGCCGAGCGGTCCAACAGCCACGCTGATCATCCTCCCAGGAAGTCTGCCACCTCCGGAAAGTCCGATTCCTCTCCTCCCTGGAGAGAACCTCTTTACTCCCCTCTGCCTTCCTTACGTAAAGTACCTTACGTTCCCTTGCAAGCAGTGCAATCGGGATCACTCCGGCTAATAATAATAATAATAAGAACATATACTAATAATAATCATAATAATAAAATAATCATAATAATAATAAAAATAATAATAATAATAATAATAATAATAATAAACATAATAATGATCGAAAGTACACCTTTACAGGAATAGGTTTTTGAATTTTTTGGAAGTTACGGACGAAACAGTTACAATGATTTTCTTTATATAAAAATTACTTTAAAACGACCCCATAATTTATAAACTTAAAGAATTACATATTATGTTAACAAAAGAAGTCCATACCAAGAAGTGAAAATTCTCAGCAAAGTATCTCTTCTACCAAATTAGAACAAATCTGAAACTCTTTCAACTTACCTAATCTTGCTAATCGACATTTCTTCCTTTTTAAATTTAGTTCTAGTTACGCCCTATCGTTTGTTTCCTTTTTTAACAGAAAGAATTCACACACTAAGGAATAAATGTTACTGTTTGATTACACACTAACATTCCAGGATCCCAACTAGTATCAACTCTAAACTTTATCTCAAAAAAGTTAGCAATTCACTACTATTTACAAAACAAAATTTAAGTTCCATTATATCCTAGAGTTTATTGTAGGTTGTATTAACTTTACTAAAATAAAGTTTCCAACGAGAACCTAATAAAAGGTATATAAAATAAATTTTACAATTCAATACATTTTTTTTTTTACTTTCTCCAAATTTCTGGTAAGTGGAAGGATAGATGATAGATTGTGTCCAATTAATTTTCAAAATTAGGTTTTTTACTGGTAATACACATTGTGTGGTTCCCTGAATATTAAAAGTGTTTTTGTTTTACAAATTGGTCTGTGTGTCTAAAACGCAGAAAGTTTTAAATCGGTCATCACTTTACTCAATAATTTTTTTTTTTTCTATTCCTTTCTCTTACTCCTACTAGTAAGAAGAAGTATTGTAATCGTGTCAAATTTTCGATAACGAGTTTTCACCGGAAATATCCGTTTTGAGGTCCCCTGACTCCAAAAAAGTGGTTTTTTGCTAATGGTCTGTGTGTGTATTTGAGTTTATGAATGTGAATAGCATTGCTCAAAAACGAAAAAACCGTAGAAAATTGAAACATGATATTCCGTTTAAGAATCACCATGGGGATCTGACAGTAACGTTATCTGTCAAAATTCCTCAACCGGAAGTACCACTTAACTAGTTTTATTTTTTTTTTTCACTTTTTTGCGATTTTCTCAAAAATAGCTCCGACGATTTTCTTTAAACTTGGTATATAAACTACACATACAATGAGCTACAACTTTCATTTGAACCGTTTCTCCGGCAAAATTCATTTAAGGGCACATTTGATGGAGGGGTGGGGTTAGATTTCCAACTAAAGTGATATTTCAGTTTATTAAAGAATTCTGTCATCTAAATAATATTAATTAGAATTAAATATGTTGTTGGAATTTCGAGTTTGAAAGAAATCAGATAGCCGGAAGTGCGTTTACATTACCACTTTACTAAATGATTTTTTTCACTTTTTCGCGATTTTCTAAAAAAAAAAATGGTTCCGACGATTTTATTGTAACTTCGTATATAAACTAAACATACAAATATCTACAACTTTTATTTAAAACATTTCTCTGGAAAAATTCATTTAAGACCACTTTTGGGGGAGAGGTCGGGTTATGTTTACCTCTAAAGTGCTATCCATAGTTGATTATACAATTCTATCATCCAAACAAAATTAATTAGAAATAAATAGATCGCCAAAATTCCCAGTTTCCAGAAAATTAGTAAACCGGAGGTGCGCTTTTACTGAACAGTTTTTTTTTTTAGTTTTCGATGAATTTCAATAAATTTGGTACACAAAGTATAAACATTTGTCAATTATAATTTTGAGAACTGGAGTAAGAGAAAGTTGTGTGAGTGTTTCACACCAGATTTTTTTTTTGAAATCTGCAAGAAACTTATTTATTTGACACATTTTTCAAGATAAATTAATTTTTGGTTGGGGAATTTTAGGGGGCCGAAGTGTGAGTTATATTCACCTATAAAGAGCTAGTTTAGTTTGTTGTACGATTCAATAATCGGTATAATATTAATTGTAATTAAATGGGATGCAAAACTTCTGAGTTTGATGAAAATCGATTGACCGGAAGTGCGGTTTTACTGAATGTTTTTTTTTTTATTTTTTTTTTTTTTTCCCCCATATTTTTTCGATGAACAATAACCAACGGGTTTTTACAAGATATCTATTTACACAAGAGATCCTATTTTTGTTTCGAAATCTGTTCCGAGAAAATTCATTTATGGGGAGTTTCGTGGGAGGGATGAGATTGTGCTTTGCTGTAAAAAAAAAAAAATAAGTCGTTATACAATTAAGTTTAGCTTGACCAATTAACATTGAAGATCACTAAACATTATTGATATAATATTTGAAGACAACCAAAAAAAATTTAGTAAAAATGATAAGTTCGAAGAAAATTTGTCAATAGTAACTTTAATCGGACCGCAAAAAAGGAAAAAAACAGCCAGTCTAATACGCATGCGCATTCAAAGTGGAGGAAATTGTTTTTTGGGGAGGAGTTCTAGGGAAACAGTAGCATAAAGCATTCTTCTGAAGTGCCACTTCAATATGTGTTTTTTTTTTGTTTTTTTTTTACATCTCTTAATGCCCGCCCGCAAGGGGTATCTGTTGCCTGCAGTTACTTGGGGACTAGCGACCTCATAGGTACCACAGCTCAGTACTCCATGCACTTCGTCAGAACAGTAGACAATACACTTAAATCTGCATACACTTAACACATTACAGACAAGGACAAACACAGTACACAAATTAGGGTCCCCGCCCCGTAGAGAATTAGAGTAAGCCAAGGGAGAATAGAAAGGATTAGCTCAGTGATAGCGCGCTGGACTAACAACGCGGAGGTCCCGGGTTCGAATCCAACATATTGCCCTTTTTTTTTTCTTTTTTTTTTTCTTTTATTTTTTTTTTTTTTATTTATTTAAGGCGTCTCAACATCTGTGGTCATTTGCGCCCGGAGCCTTCTCAGTGCACTGCCGGCCTCCGGACAGTGTTCTCCCGTTACAGACAACACTGTCCATCACCGGACAGTGAGCTGTAGGGGCTCCTAGGAAGAGAAAATCTTGCCCTTATTATTTATTATTATTTGTCTGTGTGGAGGGAAACCCTACGCTATCCAAAGCCTCACTGGGCCCATTTAGCTACCCCAAGAAAAACAACAACAAACCGGGTCTATAAGAAAAAAATCCACACCCGGATCTAATCCATCTAAGATTCACCGCAGTCCGAATAAATCGGACAATAACATTGGCCTAAGCTCTTCCATAGACATCCTATTCCGACCAAACATCCTGAACCTAATATCCACACAATCCAAGCAATCAGTCATAAGATTGATGGGTGTTTCCTCCTCTGCCTCACAGACTCTAAAAAATGGTTCTGGCATGAGCCCCATTATGTAGAGATGTCTCCTTAAACCACAATGTCCAATAAGAGATCCAACCAGATGCCTGAGAGAGCTCCGTGAAAAACACAGCAACGTCTCATATATCACATATTGCCCTTAGATTTTCTCTTCCTAGGAGCCTCTACAACTCATTGTACGGCGATGGGCAGTGTTGTCTGTAGCTAGAGAACACTCCTTGGAGGCCGGCAGTGCACTGAGATGGCTCCGAGGGGGTGGGCACAATAGATCAACAAACCGGGTCGCAGTACGATAATCCCCTACAACAATTTACAATCTACGACATCTCTTAATATTTGTATACATTAGAAACATTAGTTGAATACAAACTTTTGAAGCGACTATACAGAATAGTTTTTTGTGTTATTTGGAATTTTTGCTTGGAAACAATTAATGCGCAAGTGTAAACATTCGTTTCAATTTTATTTAGAATTTTTGCGTTAAATTTCAATTGTTGGGTTGATATGAACGGTCACCAGACGGAGTGCGGCCAAGAGGTCGTCCCAAGTGTAATGCACGCCAAAGTTCAGAAGAGATAGCAGATAATTGTTGAGGAGATCAAGGGCAGTTACATGTACCTGTTTTACTTATAAAAGAAGACATTTGAAGTATTGTCAGAACTCCAGATTTAATGAAAATCGGATAACCGGAAATGGGTTTTTAATGGGTTTATTATTTATTATTATTTGTCTGTGGGGAGGAAAACCCTACGATATCCAAACCCTCACTGGGTTCATATAGCTACCCCAAGAAAAACAACAACAAACCGGGTCTATAACAAAAAAATCCAGATCGGGATCTAATCCATCTAAGATTCACCGCAGTCCGAATAAATCGGACAATAACCTTAAGCGGAAATAGCCTAAGCTGTCCATGGCTGGAAGCCTGACAGACATGTGCCAGAAGACACGCCAACAGCAGGGTCGGGGCCAACTTGACATGTTTAGTTTTGAGTTTTTTATTTTTATTTTTTTCTCAAAAAAGGCTGCAACGAATTTCTTTAACCATGGAATGCCAACTATATTTAGATATAAGCCTATCACTTTTATTTGTAACATTTTTAAGGGAAAAAATTATTTTATGGAAGACGTTAGGATTATCACTATATTGCACAACCAATTGCCAGTATTTCTTGATGGTAGCTCTATCATGCGGTCTGCACTTTGCCTCTTGTATGATACATGAAGTAATATTGTAGTTGTATTTTAAGTGAATGTAATTCAGTAAAGACTCATTATCTAAAGTATGCCTATTTAACACAGATCACAACCAGAACAGACCATCGTCATGAATTATTAAATAAACACTCCAGTTCTTTATTAATTATTCAATACACTACCTTTAACGTTAACGAAGGATATCTCTAGCAATTTAAATGATCTAATTAAAGAAGGTTTTCCACCTTTTCGAATAACTACTTGCTCATAAAATTTGTATTTATTTGAAACTTTTAAGGTGATTACAAATACATAAATTTATTATAGCTAAATAATAATTTAATTATTAATAAATTATTAATGGTTTTGTGATAATTAGGAATTTTGCAGAGATGTGAATTCTAAAATATGATCCCGTATCGCAGCTTTTTCTGTCAAGTTTCCTTTACAAAATTCTTAGAGGGAACTGGCCATTTCTACAACTTTCTTACTTCTAGTAACGTTGTAGGATTATTTTTGTAAAAAGTCTAGGCGAATAGCTGTTAATAAACTTTTTCACCTGCCTCTAGACTGGGGGTTTTCACCCACCATTCTTGTTATCTATTGTGCAATGCATGAGGCATCTTGCAATGTCACAAACGGTTCAGCATCTTTATGGGTTCTTATCCCGGGCAAGGCGATCTGCCGGGATAAGAACCCATCTAGTATTTTGGCTTATTTGGGCTCTTATACACTGAATGCCCGGCCACCCAGACCAGAAAGACCTTAGACCTTAGATTAGATTAGATTGTAGGGGACTATTGCACTGCGACCTGTAAGATCTATTGTGCCCACCGGAGCCTTCTCCAATTCACAGCCGGCCTCCAAGCAGCGTTCTCTAGTTAGAGACAACACTGCCTATCACCGGACAATGAGTTATAGAGCCTCCTAGGAAGGAAAAATCTAAGAGCAGCATGCTCTTTCGAACCCGGGCCTCCGCGTTGCTAGTCCAGCGCGCTACCATTGAGCTAATCCATTCCTTCTCCCTTGGCTTTCGCCAATTAACTAGGGACGGAGACCCTAGTTTGTGTACTGTGTCTATCCTTATGTGTAAAGTGTAGAGTGTATGTAATTTAAATGTATTGTGTACTGTTCTGATGAAGTGCATGGAGTACTGAGCTGTGGTAACCCGTGGGGTCGCTACTCCCCAAGTAACTGCATGCAACAGGTACCCCTTGCGGGCCCAGAAACACCTTATTTTGGCTATTAATTTTCCTGAGAATGCCAAGTACTCCCACGCCAAACTTGAATTGACTTGATAGGAACTGATGGCTTAGGAATTGAAGATGTAAGAGCTTGTAGAGGTCCGAAATGCGGAACCGATCATTATCTTCTGGAGGTAAAAGTATTTTTTCCTATGTCCATAGTAAAGCCAGCCGCTACCGCACTACCTCAAAAAATAAGCTGTCCCAGATATAAGTTGATGTTGCTGGGAGATGAGAGCGTGAGGCACTTATCTGAGGCAACTTACATGAAAAACTGGACCTATTAAAGGGGAAAAATGCAGAAGAGGAATATGAACACCTAAAGTATAGTATCTATCAAGCTGCCAAGGAGGCTCTAGGGGAAGTGGAAGTAGGCCGAATAAAGGAGGACTGGTGGAAGGAGGAAGTGGGTGAGTTGGTTAAACAAAAGAAGGATGCATATTTAAAGTGGTTAAATACGAAAAGCGACGAGGAATGCTCCACTTACAGAAAGATTAATGGATTGGTTAAAAGAAAGGTGAGTGAGGTTAAAAATGAATACTAGGAGAGAAAGTGCAACAAAATTGATGGCTGTCTGGGCTTTAATAAGTCTCGAGAGGCATGGCAAGTGCTGAAAGGAATGAGGAATAATAGGAAATCAGGGAATGTGGTACAGGTTATAGAACAAGAGAAATGGATGGAGTACTATAAAAATTTATATACAGAGGATAGAGATGCATTCACGGAAAGTAAGGAAGAGTATGAGAGTCAGCAGGAATTGAGGATTGAGGAAGAAGAAGTGCGTTAAGCTTTAAAGCAGTCCAAAACTCCTAAAGCCTCCGGCCCAGAAGATATTCCGATGGAACTTTTGAAGGAGGGAGGCCAAATGATGGTATCGGCCTTGAAGGATTTGTTAAACTTGATATTGAAGGGAGATGCCATACCAAATGTCCTGAAAGTGAGATATATTTCTTTAATTTACAAGAAAGAAAATAAAAGCCTCTATGAAAATTATAGAGGAATATGTGTGCAGAACTCTATCTCAAGAGTTTTTGGCAGGATATTAAGGAAGAAATTGGAAGAAAGTTATAGCACCCTAAAAGTACAGAGCGGCTTTTCCGCGGGCTGTTCATGTATCGACAATATTTTTGTCATGAGGAAAATTGTGGAAAAATGTAAAGCGCGAAATAAAGTACTGCATTTGGGTTTCATCGACTTAGAGAAAGCGTATGGCAATGTGCCTAGGTCTGTGTTGTGGAAGACCCGTAAAGAAGCTGGAATTGGAATTGGCCTAATTCAGGCAATTCAAAAAATGCACGTGTGGAATATGTATCAGATCAAACAAGTGGAGGACTATCTCAACCGTTCCTAGCCTCAAAGGGATTAAAACAGGGTTGCTGTCTGGCCCCATCTCTTTTTAAAATTTATTTAGAGAGACTCCTGCAGGACTGGATGAGAAGATGTCAAGGAATAGGCTTACCGGTACACAATGAGTGCACTATCCCCCAACTTTTTACAGACGATCAGGTGGTCATTGCCCAGGACAGAGAGGATTTGGAATTTATGTTAAGGAGATTGAAAAGCCAATATGAACAATGGAGCATGAAAATAATTTTTTTAAAAACGGAATACATGGTGGTCGCAGGAGATGTACAAGAAGATTTGGAAGTGGATGGACACAAAATCAAAAAAGTGAAAGCTTTCAAGTACTTGGGCTCGATTCTAGATGAGGAATGAGGATGTAGTGCGGAAGAGCGGGCAAGAAGCGGGCAGGCCCAGAAAGCTGTAAGAATCCTTCACGCCATCCTTTGGAACACCAGTATATCCAGGGTGAATAAAAGAAGGATCTTCTGTTCCATTGTTGAGGGAATTTTACTATACGGATCCGAGACTTGGACAACCTCAGCCAATTTAATGAAGAAAGTGAATGCTGTGAAGATGGAGTATTGGCGGATATGTCTGAGGAAAACAAGGGCGGACTATTAAGGAATAAGTTATGGAGGAATGAGGATAAGGAATGAAGCTATACAGGAGGAAATGGGCATAAAGAAAAGGATATATCAAAAAGTAGTGGGGAGAAATATGAGGTGGTATGGGCATGTGTGGCGAACGGCCCCCAGACAGATGGGCGGAAATGGTACAGAGTGCGAAATTGGGCCACTTCTGAAAGGAGAAAAAGAGGAAGACCAGCACGTCGGAGGGACGAAGAGATAGAGGAGGAGATGATGTGGAGAGGACTGAGAGATGGAGATTGGAAGAGAGAAGGCTATGGAGAGAACGGCTGACTTGAGGCGAACTCAACATAGGGAAACGCCCTAAAAGTAAATAAGTAAGAAACTGATGGCTCGTAGAGTAGCCTGGCTATCTTGAGAAGATGATGACGAAGAGGTCATGTACCCCTCGTCTTATTATCTCGGTACATACACATTATTATTGCAACTAGCTCTGCCTGAAAGACTAGTGGCTAGGCTTACCGAAATATCAAATCTCCGATTACTCCCGTAAGAAAGAATGTCGTGTGACTGCTACATATAAGATTTATTTATTTATTTTGTGGTAAACAATCAACTCGAGAAAGGATACCCCCTTTGGCGTTGGTCTGTGGCGCCTCCATCGCCCACCCTTCGGGGTGCAATCAACCTCTGGCTCTCCAGGTTGGGGATTCCCTCCCCCAACCCATCCTGATCCTTTCCCCTTGCAGGGTTGCCTGTAAGGATCCTGGGTTACTGATACCCCTGTACTTGAAGCAATGGACAGGAATCAGTAGATGAACTCTCCATCTTATGGTGGAATCCATCGGGCGTGCGATCAGTCACGCTAGCTCGTTAGAGTAGAAATACTGAACTACAGGCCCACGCTACTATCCGAGCCAATTGCTTACAATTGAGGTAGAATTCGTAGTGGTCGTGGTTTAAACAGCAGCTCCAAGGACTGCGGTCATGAGTTGAGCGGGAGGAGACTCGCTATATAAAATAAACCTCGGAGCCAGCCCGTAGCTGGAAGCGCATTTGCTGGGTGTGCGCGGTTCACCAGAACCTGCTAGAGTTGCCTTCTCTAGCTTCTGGGAGTGAAGTGTGACCATTATGTGATCACTTTGCGAGCGAGCTGGTTGAGCGTATCTCAACCTGCCCTTAAATGGGTCAAGCGGGGGTGTGCCAGGGTTCGGCACTTCTGCTATGGTCGGGCATAGCACTAAACGACCCTTCCAAAGTGGTGTCATCCTCCTCTTGTTAAACGATCCCATTGCAACACAACGGAGGACTGGTATACCCTACGAGGTCTTTAAAAAAATCCCTCAGTACCGAAAGGCAACGGGCTAAACAGGTAAACAATCAACTTGTTTACAACTTAATATAATATTTTAAAATAATAATTCTTTCCAAGAAATGAAATTTAAATAATAAAAAATAAATAAATTTAATTATCCTCATAAACATAATTTATTTTAGATTAATTTTTCAAAATTATATATTTTATTTACTTTAAATTGGTTTTTATTAAAGTGTTATGGATTGATAAATAAATGAAAGTGGCAGTTGCCCATTTTTCATCTAAATGAGATTCTAGAAGGTATGGATAAATCAATTGAAGGATGGGAGGTAATAAATGATTCAAGGATAGGGTAAAAAATGTTTGGAGAATATGCATATGGAGGACAAGCCCTTTTCACAAAAGGTGAAACGAAAAGCATAAAAACAAGAGCTGAATACAAATTAAAATCTATTTGTTTTTATTTGAATGGACAAAAGGAAAGTCAAAATGAATTTTTTTTTTTAATTCGACCGTTCTAGATACAAGAAGAATTTCTGAAGATATTCCTAGTTAGACAGCTGATTTGCTTAGTTTTCCATCAGAGCATTAATTAAAAATTTAATCTAATTACTAATAAAAAAGGAATTAAAAATTTTTGTTTTTTAATTTAGCTAATGAGTTTAGCATTCATTTCAATTGAAATTATTTTTTAACGCCTTCTATAGTTTCGATCGAACTGAAGGAGAAAGAGACAAGTTGGTCTCTCCGAAATTCTCAGAATCATCCAAACTAAACTACATATTATATAGATATAAATAGCAAAATTCTCTATATTTGTATAAGAACGTAATACAGTGCACAGTTTGTGCGTAATAAATTGTTGAAATTTCCTATGAATTAATAAGGCTGATATCATCTGATCGGGAACCTCAAGTACCTTCTTAGCTATTGCACTAAGAGGCGGATAACGGCATTATTCGCTGTTTTTCAGATGGCTCTAGGCAGGAGGGGACTGGCCTGTCAGGGGCGGGAGCATAGTGCAGGAGTTGGATAGAAGGGAGTTCGGTGGCCTTGGTGTGTTTTCCAGTCCGAGGTGGTGGGCATTATTGAATGCTGCCGCCTTGTGGGGAGTGGCAGGGAGAGTTTTAAAGAGGTGTGGATATTCTCCGATAGTCAGGCCCACTGAGAGCTTTTGAGCAAGCCATGGTGGAGCTCGAAACTAGCGGGAGAATGTAGGAGAAGGCTTAACGCCTTGGCTCGGAGGGGTAAGATGCGTCTCTATTGGATACCTGGCCATGCGGGAATAGAGGGCAATGAGAGGGCGGATCAGTTGGCTAGGGAGGGATCATCATTACCATTTTGTGAACCTGAACCAGCCCTTGCCGTCACTAAGAGGTTTCGTGATAAACAGATTAGATACTGGGAGACAAGAGTCTTGGAGAAATGCTGGGGAGACACGCAGGGGTGCCTCCAAGCTAAAAGATTTATAAAAAGAATTAAGCAGGGAGTTTCGGCTTACCTCCTGTCCCTCAGCAGGACACACCTGGATGTCTAGTCACTTATTTAACAAGGGAGGAACGTCTAGTCCCATTTGTCAGAATTGCGATGATGGAGTCAGGGAAACGGTGTATCACTAACTGTGGCAATGCCCCCGTTTCGCTGGTACTAGGTTTAGCGTATTTGTGAGGACACCACTCTAGCAGGATTGCTTGGGCGAGTTAGAGTTAAAGGATATTCTGGGATATTGCAGACCGACCAGTAGGCTACTGAGGGAGACTATCTAAGGGGATGATATTGGGGGCATCGGGGGGATAAAAGCCATACAGGCTTAGGTCCCATGCCGCCAGGCACCCGGTCTAATAATAATAATAATATTGCACTAAACAAACGAATTTGTAGATAAATATACGTAGACAACTACATTATCTAACTGTATACCAAATATGAACGAATGTCGTAAAAAATTTGTGGTGTAAAATGATCTGACTAATAACAACTGACCGGTAGCCTCACATAGCGTCCATTCGCTGCACACTCCCTGACAAAAGTACCGCAACACCTGGAGTAATAAACGTTAATAATCGTAAATATTTATTAACTTCTTTTTTTTATTCAATGATTTATTATGTCCCAAAAATACAAAATAAATGAATATGTGTGAAATGACAGACATCGCCATTTCCATTTAAAGTTAAAACCTCCATTTTGAAAAAACAAAATCTAAAAGAAAATAAAAAATCAATATAAACTTTTATTTCTCTTTTAAAAGCTATGGTTCTATATCTAATAAGAAGTATTTCCTTCTCGAGCCTTAAGCACCGTTCTCATGTTCTTTATTTAAGCCTGAATTTGTTCTTGCGAAAGGTTTCAAAAACAGCCGACTCAAGCACTTGAAAGTTGGTAGGTTGCGGTGACGTGTATTTTATCCTTCTTTTTATTATGTCCAAAAGATGTTCGATGACGTTTAGGGACGGAGTTTTTGCTGGCCAGCCCAGATAACGAATCCCCGTCGAGTTCAAATACTCAGATACACACTGAAGTTGCATTATCATGGAGTAGCATGAAATTGGGTCCAACAAATGAAGCGTAGAACATTACATGGATTCTATAAATTCTTCTATGATTTTTTTTGACGTAAGGATGACCCATCAGAACCCCTCTCCTTTTTTACAACTTACTCCATACAAGCCTCGAATGATATAAACCCCAAAACATTAATGACTCTCCTCCAAAGGGGATCCTTGTAAAGATATTACACTCGCTAAATCTTTCTCCTGGCCTTTTGTCCATACTCGCTCACGCCCATCTGAAGAACAGTACATCATTCCATTGTTGCAAGGTCCAGGTTAGGTATTGTCGAGCAACCTCATTCTTGACACTCAATGAGCTCTGGTGAGTACCGGACCTGTGGCGGGTCGCCTTGGATAATAGTTCAGCTTCGTGAAGACGTCTACTTACAGTTCTGGAGAAAATGTATAGGTTCCTGATTTGTGTGGCCAAATTTTGTAGTTGTATACTTGTCTAACTCCTGCCTCGTAATATATTTAATCTCAAAGAATCACTCGTGTGCAGGTTCTGTACAGCGTGGACGATCTTGTCCACTTGTTCTTGCATATGAACCAGTCTTCCAAAACCGTGATCCAAGAAATGCTGGAATAATTATGTGGAAAACATTGGCCACATAGCGCAGACTCCGTCCTTCAATTAGCGATGCGATTGCCGCAGCAGCCTCTGCTTCATTTTAATTTCTCCTAGGACTCATTTTTTTCAAAAATAAAGTGTACACGATTTAATTAAACCGTACTGAAAATGTTAGAACTGATTACAGCCTTAATATATCATCACAGAATTGGGAATGAAGAGAAAGCAACTAACCAGTTTTGACCCGATCAGTGTACGTGTTGTTATGTCTGACAGTAGACCTATCTTCTTAACAAAAATATTTACAATATTCAATTTGTAATGACATGGAAAGCCATACCAATGTCAAAGTGGTTCCAGCCAGCTGCTATCTTTACAAAGGATGGCAGTAATAAAAGAGCAATTTATAACCAGCGACCTAGCCGGCCGCCGTCTTCAAGACAATGCCGGCCAAACAAACAACAAAGCCCTTTTCAATACTTTACATCAAAGCAAGCACGATAAGGTTGGCCACTGACCTAAATAAGGTCAGCAAACTACGAAGGTCGCACAAGGTCGCACACTAGGACAGATGTCTTGGTGTGAGTGTGGCCAACACCGATATATAAACTCTATCATATACAACGAGAGGATCATTATATCTTATACGACGATACGAGCACGTCCATATACACGAGCAGCAGTTTACACGACTATACACAGTTTCATTTAAACTTATTATCTTTTAGTAGTGCATCTTAGTTCGTTTATTTTATCATTCTAATTTATTACTTATTTATCTTCTATTTATTCCTAAATATTTTGCTAGTTATTAGTTACCATTTATACGTTAAAATTATTGTTAAAATACAGTTTATTTTTATAAAATCCGTATTAATAATTCGAGCACTAACTTTCCAAATCTCTCAACTAACTTTCGCCCTCTTCAAGATATCTACTACATCAGGAATCACAACAAACGATTCCATTACAAATTCTTACACATTTCGACGATTCGAGGCTTCTACATAGTAATTCGTTAATTTTGTCAGAAAGTATATTTAAATGAATTTGAAAAAATTTAGGTAATTACATTCTCTACATTTATACTAAATAAGAACGTAAAATTTTTCATAATTTTGTGAGTTGTAAAATGTAAGTTTATTATTAATTACCATGGGTCATACCATACCATAACATCTGGCTGATATCTTCAAATATATTCCCACTTTAAATAAAGTTAAATGAAATAAAATTTATTGAACATAAATAAATAAATAAATACATACATTCTCTATAATTGTATCAAATAGGAACGTAATACTCTGAATGGTAGAATGTTGAAAATAGTAATACAATGTGTAAAATATAATTGTAAAAAAAAAAAAACAAAGGTGTAAGAAATATCACCACAGATAGGAGATAATTGGAATTATAACAAATGTTTGGAAGGCAGCAGATGGGTGGCCTATGTGATACGGTCTTGCCTGGATTGTGACAGTATGGGGAAAATACTGAGGGCATAGTAAAATGTCTGCCTTATCCAACTGAAGCTCCTGGGCAAAGAGAATAATAGCCAGCTTTATTCACCAAATTTTCACTAAAATTACATACAAATATTACAATACTTTGTCTTTGTGTTTGATCGCCTCTAGCGATTGTTTCCATTTTGTAAAATTACTCATTCTAAATTTGAATGTAGTCTAAAGAAAATGTTGATGTTATTTTTTTTTTATAATCCTTATTATTTATTAAACCTACGCACTTTCTTCTAAATTTTATGGTTGGAAGAAATTATATACTGAATACTATTTTACATCATTTTGGCCAACCAAATCCTCAAAGATCCTTTTTAGTTTCTCAGGATTACTAAAATGATTTACCCACACGGTTGGTTCATTTAACTTACAATAGTTTCCAAACTGCTCTTGCGTGAATTCAAAACAATCAGATATCTTCTCTAGGACAGATTAACAGCTCATCTAATAATGTTGTACCACATCAGGACTTATATGTAGAAGTAGAATTTAAATTAAGTGAGATCAGCGAAGAGAAAAGTAATAAAATCACTTTGGCTTTTCTAAATTCTTTATTAAAAAAAATACAATACATTCATATATATAACACCACTCACAAATTTAATAAATAATTTTTAATTGAAGATAGCTTCCCAACAATATTAAAAAATAGCTAAAGTAATATTTGTATATAAAAAAAACGTAACTCTGAAGATCCCGAACAGTTATCGACCAGTAGCTTTGGTATCAGTTTTGTCAAAAATAATAGAAATGTAAACTTATAGAAGGAAATAATGGAGGCTTCCGGTTTCGGGAATAACGTACAATGCAGGGTTAGTTTTTGTCATCTCAGTAAAACCTTCCGTATGGTTTTCTCTAAGTTATGTTGCTTTTAAAACTAAAATATATGGAATCCGAGTACCAGCATGGTAAGAATAGCTAACTTCCAGATTCTGTTCATCATAATAATCAACTGATATAATGGTATTTTTCAAAACATGAACTTTTGGAATTTCCTTTCAACTAGCCCACCCCTAAAAACTTCCACTAATCCCTTTCACTTCTGTGCTTATTCAAACCCAACTTTCATTTCTGTAGATGATTTAACACAAGCAACTAATAACATTTATTTATTTTCACTTTCTCTTACTCCCTAGTAAGAGGAAGTATTGTAATCGTGTCAAATTTTCGATATCGAGTTTTCACTGGAAATATCCGTTATGAGGTCCCCAGAGTCCAAAAAAGTGGTTTTTAGCAAATGTTCTGTGTGTGTGTGTATTTGAGTTTATGAATGTGAATAGCATAGCTCAAAAACGAAAACCGTAGAAAGTTGAAACTTAATATTCCGTTTAGGAATCACTATGGGATCTGACAGTACGTTATCTGTGAAAATTCCTCAACCGGAAGTACCACTTTACTAGTTATATTTTTCACTTGGCTCCGACGATTATCTTGAAACTCGGTATATCAACTACACATACAAAGAACTACAACTTTTATTTGAAACATGTCTCTCGGAAATTCATTTAAGGGCAGTTTTTGTAGAGGGGTGGGGTTAGGTTTTCCTCTAAAGTGTTATTTCAGTTTATTATACAATTTATCATCTAAATAATATTAATTAGAATTAAATATGTGGTTGAAATTCCGAGGTTGACAAAAATCGGATGACCGGAAGTGCGTTTACATTACCACTTTATTAAATAATTTTTTTTCGCGATTTTCTCAAAAATGGCACCGACAATTTTCTTGAAACTTCTTATATAAACTACGTAGACAAAGATGTACCATTTTTATTTAAAATATTTCTCTGGGAAAATTCATTTAAGGGCACTTTTAGGGGAGAGGTGTTGTTATGTTTTTTTTCTAAAGTTCTATCATAAAAAAAAACTTAATTAGAAATAAATAGATGACAAAAATTGCGAGTTTCAAGAAAAATTAGTAAACCGGAAGTGCGCTTTTACTGAACAGTTTTTTAGTTTTCGACGAACTCCGACGAATTTCATTAAAACTATAAAATTTGTCAATTTCAATTTTTAAAACTGGAGTAAGAGAAAGTTGTGTGAGTGTTTCACACCCGATTTTTTTTTTTTATGTCTCTGCGATATAAAAAATGTGTTTATTTCTAAATTCTACCAAAAATTCTTAATCCACATTTATTAGGACTATCTATACGTAGATTGTAGATTGTTGTAGGGGATTATTGCACTGGGACCTCAAAGATATATTGTGCCCCTTGGAGCCTTCTCCAATGCACAGCCGGCCTCCAAGCAGCGTTCTCTAGCTTTTAGACAACACTGCACATCACCAGAAAGTGAATTGTAGAGGTTCCTAGGATAGAAAATCTAAGGGCAGCATGCTGGATTCGAACTCGGGGCTTCCGCGTTACTAGTCCAGCGCGCTACCACGAGCTAATCTCTTCCTTTTCCCTTGACTTTCGCCAGTAAACTAGGGATAGAGACCCTAGTTTGTTTACTGTGTTTATTGTAATGTCATATCAATGTCAAGTGGCTACAGCCAGCCGCTATCTTCACAAAAGATAACAACAACAAAGGATAATTTATAATTAGTGGCCCCAGCCAGCCGCTGTCTTCAAGACAAGAGCCGCGCCAAACAAAAGCCTTTTCAAAACAAGAGTCAATACACACGGTCAAAGACAAGCACCGCTAAAAGGATCATTATTGTACAGAAGCCACCTGGCCGATATTCCTTCATACAAGGGCCAACAAACACTCAAGGCTACCAGTCTTTGAAAATCACCGATGGGCGACCATCTGTCGCCAAATCTGGCCACTGACCTAAATCACACTGGTCACCGAACTGACCAAGAACGGCACACTGCGAGAGATGCCTTAGTGTGAGTACTACTTACACACCTGTCAATGTGTGAGTAATACTAATATAAATTTCGCTCACTGGAGGAGGGGATCATTATATCATTATAGTTTCAACGATCAGTACAGCAGCAGTTTTGTGAGCGCGTCCCTATACAAGGTTTAACTTATAATTATTATCATTCAATCAAACATTTCATAGTTGTGCATCTTAGTTTTATCTACTTAAATCATTTTAAATTATTTGTAGTTTTATCTCTTTAAATTATTTATTTATTTCTATCATTTCATATTAATTGTAGTTACCAATCGACACATTTAAATTATTGTTAAAATATAGTCTATTTTTGTAAATTCAGTGTTCGTATTTCAAGTAATAACTCTCTAAAAATCTCTAAATTAACTTCCGCCTATTCTTCATATCAAGTCCCTCTTCAAGACATCTGAACTCCATTACCTCTGGGAGTACCCGATAACTAATTCCAATACATTATCTTTGTCTGTAAAGTGTAGAGTGTATGTAGTTTAAGTGTATTGTGTATTGTTCTGATGATGTGCATGGAGTACTGAGCTATGGTAACCCGTGGGGTCGCTACTCCCCAAGTAACTGCATGCAACAGATTCTCCTTGCGGGCAATTTATACGTAAGTTCAATACTACTTTTATTTACAAAAAATTGTTATTATTATTCTGTATTTTACGATTTTATTAATGCATTGTGGTTCCTCATTGTACTGTTTTTTTTTTAGATTCAAGTTTTGACAAAGACAGGAAATATCTGTCGAAACGTTGGCATAATTAAATGTTTCTTTCTTGGACCGATCCTCACCAAAATTTTTTTAATAATATAATTCATCTAACGGTCAACAAATACTTTTATATTCAGAACCTGAGCGAACATTTTTCTTCCTTAAATACATTACAATGGGATTTCTATTGCTATGTTACTAGAGAATTTGGATCAAATGCATCTTCGTTTCTTAACAAATTTTGTGTCCAAGAAGTATGATTTAAAAAAAATTTCTATCTTTACTAAAAATACAATTGTACTTTTTCTATTTTTATAAATTGTTTTTTTCATCACAAATTGCCTATTTCATAGAAATATTGATTTTTTTTAAATTTTCAATTAAGGTTTATGGATTTTTATCGATTCCTTCGACGTTAGATACGGCGATATTACCTAAACTAAATATTAACTTTGAGCTGCCTGTAATGTTTCGTTTCTAAGATATTTTTGTTCACAGACACATATACATCAGAAAATTCACTAAACACATTTTTTCGTACTCAATTGATCTCAAAACATTTCTATTAAAAACTCAATTTAGAAAATTTGGCATGATCTCAAAACATTTCTTCTCACAGCAGTAAGAGAAAGTCAATACAAACTTTGAAAAGTAATTTAAATTATTGTTATGATTATTTAATAAATATTTTCCCATTTTTATAACATTGCCAAAAATTATTTGTTCTATTCCTTATAACAAAATATAGTTCTATTCCTATATAACAAAATGAGTTTAAAATGTCCAGCTGTTTATAGACGATAAAGTTTTAATAAGATTAAGGGGAATTTAAACGTGTTTACGGAAATTATCAATTGGTAAACAAGAAAATATATCTGTTGGTAAACAAACGAGTAGGTGTGCGCTCGACCTGCGCTCGTGGTGAGACGTAGGAATTAACGTGTATGAGTTGTTAGCAAAGCTCACTAGATAGCAGTGTAGGAGGTTGAAATTTGAAGTTCGCGGCTTTTTTATGGAGATCGTACCAACGCGCCCAAAGTTGAGAGCGCCTTCAAAAATCAAACCAGTGAAGAATAATTGAATTTGTACTTTACACCCTCTTCTACTTTGCACACAGGAAATCAACAAATAACTCTATTTTTAGACCAAACCAATACAAACTTGTACTCAACTTTGCAAGATTTGTCGTTTTTAAGACTTTACAATTTACTTATGAATAAAACTTTAATTATGTGAATTTCGAATTTCTGGATTGAAATTTGAAAATTAATGAGTAGAATTGTTGAAAATGACAATAGGGTAATTACTCAAATTGTTTCGAGTAAATTTACTTGAAATTACTTCCGTTTCAATAAATTTGGGTATAATTTAATTTAAATTGGGTTCAAAATTTGCAAAATTAGACTTCTGGGATTTTCGTATTCTACAAAATTATACAAAACCGTACGAAATTCGGTTCGGTATGACCATTTATGTTTAATATCGGGTCTACAAAACAGGG
>JAAEAF010010365.1:0-41768 GCA_011037195.1 Triatoma infestans
GGAGGAGGGGTTGGGGTTGGGCAGGAGTGGGGATGGCCGCCATTTTGAAAAAAAAGTGCGCCAGCTCGCCCAAAACCTATCTACTTCTACTGTCTTTTCCATTGTCTTTAAGAGAAAAGACGTAAGGCAGATAGACCAGAAGGGTTTTAGGAGGGGGCATCCCTTCTCCCCGTTTTGGGGAGATCCCTTCTCCTTACATGCCCGAGTGCCAAACTGCTTTGAATAATTCTGAATAGGTGTGGAAGAAACTACTTATTTCCGTATTCAGGGGACCTTCAAAACATGTATTTCTGGCGAAAAGTCAATTACCAAAATCTGGCACGATTGCAATACTTCCTCTTACTAGGTACTAAAGAAAGTAAAAAATTATTCAACACCAAATGTATAAATATTTATGGATAGAAAATAGAGTGAATCCCAAAAAAAAAATTACCCTATTTACTGGCGGTGGTCGTTAAGTATTGAATAATGTTGTATAAGACTTGATGCCTGGTTGATAACAGTAGCTTGTCTCTTCCAGGCTACTCTGCTAGATCTAATATAGTTTATGCCGTAATATCCATTCTCCCAACTTCTACTATAGACAATAACAAAGCATTTTAATTTAAAAACCCACTATAAGAAAGCAAATAAAAAAGAGCGAACCAATAAAGTAAAGTTTTATATATATACAGTAGTTACAGGCAATGAAAACTTAATAAATTTCAAATTTCCACGACACTAGCTGACATATACAATGTGTGTGTGTTCCGTGTACGTATACCCACAGAAGGAGTTTATTATTGATCGGTTGGAAAAACCCAGCTAGCGAGACCACACAAACTATAACCTGTCAGTGGAAGAAACTTCTCCTTACTAATATTTTCTTTCACAATTGGTAAAGTTTCCCCTCC
Organism: Triatoma infestans; assembly: GCA_011037195.1. Taxonomy (NCBI): domain Eukaryota; kingdom Metazoa; phylum Arthropoda; class Insecta; order Hemiptera; family Reduviidae; genus Triatoma; species Triatoma infestans. The sequence continues at coordinate 894 of JAAEAF010010365.1, forward strand.
CCTCGCCAGTTACAATTCGTTATATACACTTTTAATACCTGCGGACCTGTATTCTTCTTCCTTCTTTCCGAGCTGAGCACGCTGCTGAGCAGTGTTTCTACTTATTACTTACTGTAGAAGCACTTCATATTGCTTTATATTGCCATAAATCATGCCTTATTACCTAGTTTTTTACGACCGACTTTTTCTAGGCATTATTAATTGTTTCTTTTCCTGATTAATTGTTAAAGAATTACTGAAGGTATTACGTATTAATAATAATAATAATAGCACTTTATTGACACAAATGATACAAATGATATAATAAACAAGTTACTTTTTAGGCATGGATAACTAATATTAGTAATAGTATTAATAATAGTAACTTATATAGCAGTAATCTTTCTATTGAAGAAAAATTTAATAAAATAGTAACAGTAAGTGGTAGCAGGGCAATTTCAATATCAAACACTCACACGACTTTCTATTACGGCAATTCCCACACACCAAGTGGTCTCACGGACAAATCGTGCTATCGTGTCAGATTTTCGAAATTAAGTTTTCACCGGAAATACACTTTTGAGTTCCCCCCAATACGAAAAAAATGTATTTAGCGAACAGTCTGAATGTATGTGTGCGTGTGTGTGTGTGAGTGTGTGTGTGTTTTAACAGAATATTGCAGGAGGATTAAACATAAGGCACTTCCACCGCATCAGACACGGAGATTTCGGGCAAAATTCATCAACCGAAAGTGCCCCTTCATGAATGGTTTTTCCAGTTTTTCGTGATTTTTCTCGAAAACAGCTCCGGCGATTTTCTTTAACTGCACACATAAATACCTATCACTTTTATTTGAAACATTTTCCCGGGAAAATTGAATAACAGTTGCGTCATGCTTTCCTCTAAAGTATCACTTCAGTATAATATATGGCTACCACCTACATAATATTAATACACATTAGAAGCATTAATAGAATTCCAAATGTGAAGAAAATCGGTTTACCGGAAGTACAACGTTACAGAATAAGTTTGATGAAATTTTCTTGAGAACGGTTACCAACGATTTTCTTTAAAGTTGGAAAGCGAGCTGGATAAATAGAAACGTATAACTTTTATTTGTAATATTTGTCTGAAAAATTTAATTTTAAATGGGTTTTGGAGATCTTTCAATTAGTTTAAAATGAAATGTGCACAATCCTTGAGCATTCCACATCGTAAGGCCGTTCAGGTAAAATCATCCTTCTTTATAGTGCCCAGCATAAGTCAACAATGAAACGTTGCATTTTTAAAGCAAATTTCTTGATTTCTTGTATAAGATAAAGTCGTGTGAGTGTTTCACACTGGTTCCCAAATCCAAGAACAATCAGTTTTCGGGGTAAGTTATATCTAAATGTGATTATAAAAGTATTAAGGCAGCGCAATCTGTCAACCTTCAAATAAAACTTAACGCCAGTTAAACTCATTTTCAAAGATTTCCCAAAAATAATTCAATTCTTGCAGGTAAAACGTTTCAGTTAGCATACAAAGTTTTAAAGAAAATCTTTGGTGCTCCTCTGCGAGAAAATTCACAAAAAGTACTCTCGATAATATTTGTTTAGTTTATATTTTGTTTCTATGTCTGAAAGAATGGTTAAGGAAAAATCAGCTTATTTTAAATGATAACATAAAAGAAAATCACTTTTCAGCATTAATAAGGTGGAAATGCAAGATAACATGGCAATGTCTCCAGGAGTTACTTTAGATAGCCAGTTCTCTTAGAAAGGTCATATTGTCAGCTTCAATAATAGGCTGTCTCAGATAATTTATTTATTAAGAAAATTGAGAGATGAAGTACCTAAAGAAGTTTTGAGAACGGCTTATATCGTACTATTCCATTCAAGAATGAGCTACGGAATAGAGCTATGGAATAGACCTGAAGCATCTACAGTTTTTAGATTGCAAAAAAGAGCAATGAAAACGATGATGCATAAAAAAATTTGTGACAGCGGTAAACCTCTATTTTTGCAGGGCTAAATATGATGACTCTGCCTTCACTTTACATTTAGAGGCTAGCTTTGAAGCAAAAAGAAAATACAAATAGAGTTACCTGAGGGAAACTGCACTCATATAGTATAAGCAGCAAACAAAATGTTCATTTACCTTCAAAACGTTTGGTAGAATCCAAAATTCTCCCAAACATTGCATCGATAAAAATTTATATTAAAATTCCCGCAAATATTAGACAACATTCAAAACAGCTTTTGATAGATAACTACTTTTATAAACATAAAGGAATTCGTATATGAAAACTGGTGCACTGAAGATTTTAAACTAAATTGGACCATGCTAGATGTTTACTAAATTATGCTGTTTTTAATAAGTTATCATTGTTTAAAGGTCAGTTTTGTATACCGTAATTTTATTAGCAGTCTTTATATAATTTATATTACAGGTCTACATTCATTGTAGTATTTTGTTTACATTTTGTATTATGTATTACTATGTGGTTATATTGTGGAATTAGGGCGGGAGTAGGTGTAGTGGTTATGAGTATGGACTTGTAAGTGGGGAGGGGGATCTCCAGTTCGAGTCCTGCGTATGCGTATAACTGCTAAATTTTGTATTCGTATAAGAAATGTTAATAGTAAAGTTGGTGTTTCCGCCCCCGTCTACCTCACTTAATTTGGTAGTTGGACGTCAAGGCCGACTGAAGAAAGTGGCATTACTTTACTTTACTTTGTATTGGAATTAGATGTGCCCTTTTGTATTTTTTAAAAATAAATAAATAAGAAATTATTCTGCAAACGTAAGCTTTCAGTTAACTGTGATATTCTTCAAACATGGAATTCTAGTATTTAATGCATCTTCCCGTTATATAAATTCTTAGTAGAACCTTTCATTGTACCCAGTAACACTCTGGAGGAAAGCTTAACATTGTACGTCTACCAGAATCTTCCAAAAATCAAATTTTACTGGAAAAAAAAATCAAATAAAAGTTCAAACTGAAATCATTCAGTTAAGTTGAAATTCCGGTTAACAGATTTTGCCTGAAACTTTCGTGTCGCATCCGAAGTTTGTACCTAAACAAAAATTATATAATGCCTGTGTGAATGAAAGCACAATTATTAAAATTTGGCATGATTGCAAATAATTCCTCTAAAAATATAAAAGAAAGTACGAAGGTCAAAGTAATATAAGTTATTAAATGAATTGTGATGATGAACAAGCAGCTAATTAAAGCAAATAGTAATTAATGTAAAAATGACGTCATTCGCTGATTACATTTTTATTACTGTAGGGAAAATGTGTGATAATATTTTTATTGCAATGTATACACTTCGTGATATCGTTAATAGTGTAAACAACCAATCTGCATTCATAATGTTTCCATCTGTTATAGTATTAAGTTCTTTAAATGTAGTTTCTGATTTGTGGCCTGATTTCCATTTTATTATTGTTGCCGCAAGCGCGGCATCTGATTGTTTTATGATTAATTTGAATTTGAATGTAGTTCTAACAGTCTTTTGTTATTTTAAACAAATCTGGTGTGAACCACAACTTTCTCTCACTGTATTGACGCAATTGTAATTGATAAATTTTATTCACTCTGTAATTTTTACTAAATGTGCGTTTGTTTTCAATTTTATATCAATTGGAGATATAAACTTTATTGAGGAAACCATACACTCACCCCCTACCGCCATAACTTCTTTAAATGAACTTACTCCGAAAAAAGTTCCCAATTAAAGTGATAGGTCTCTATATTCATAATTAGTGTAACAAATTTAATGATATCCTTCGTGTTTTTATGGTTGAAATTGTGGAAAACTGAAATAACTTCAGTAATAATGCACTTCCGGTCAACCTATATTCTTTAAACTTAGAATTTTGACAACATATTTAATTCTAATTAATATTATTTAAATGATAGAATTGTATCATAAACACAATAGGGACAGAAAGCCTTTGTTGGGTGCGGTGCCATTTTATTATTGCCCACCCGGAGCTGGAATAATAAAAAATAAGAGCACATTGGAGGAAAACATAAACTCCAACTCCCCCCCAGAGCCCCCTTAAATGAATTTTCTCAGAGAAATATTTCAAATAAAAGTTGTATCTCGTTGTAAGATAATTAATATAATTACTTTAAAGGAAATCGTTGGAAGCCGTTTTTGAGAAAGTTGCAAAAAGTTGAAAAATCCATTTAATAACATGGTACATTACATGGTTGAAGAATTTTGACAGGTAGGAGTTCCTGTCGGATCCTGGCGATACCCAAGTGGAATGCCAAGAATGAACTTTCCACGATTTTTGGTATTTTTTATTCGCTTTTTCTTCTTCTTTTCTTCTCTTCTCTTCTCATCCAACTCCGGCTGAGCAATATTCAATCCGTGTGATACTTATATAATTTGTAAATCGCATTTCTTTATTTAATTTATAATAAAGTATTATTATTATTATTAGATTTTGCGGTGGTTGGCCAACAAAGCCTATGCCACCGCGAGCCCTATTGGTCTATTGTGTCATCCACAAATAAGAGTACCTCTCCAGTCCTGTCTGTTTAATTAGATTTAGGAGTCTGAAGAGAGGGAGAGGGACTTCTGAGTGAAGCTTGAAGGCGACAGTTTCAAGAACATCCACTACAGAATATATATTTTGGAAATTTCCTGAAACGTACCAATTACATTGTCTTGTTGGAATAATCTGTTGTAAATCTGGACGAATGGATTTTGTTTTAGGCAATGTATACAATAGATCCATTGAACCGAATAGACTGTTTCGCCTGCCTGTGGCCAGAACTTTTCGCGTTTCATTCATATGATTTATTGTGTACTCATTGTTTTATGGTCGCACTCATTAGCTATCTTGCCTCAGAAGAGTTCATTTCCAATAGAGCCCTCCGGGCAAGGCCATCTGCTGCTGGTTGCTGTATTACCTTGAGTATCCGGGCACCTAGACTAAAAAAATCTTATTTTGGCTACTAACACCACCTATATAATATTAGGTTAAAAGCTTTGTTAGAATTTCAAGTTTGAAGAAAATCGATAAACCGGAAGTGCACTTTACAGAATAGTTTTCCTTCTTTTCAGAATAGTGTACTTTACTTTCTGTAAACGGCTCCCTTCCATTTTCTTTACATTTTGATTGTTGATGATTGGTCATGCGCTGATAGCGGGACTGACTATTCGTTCTCCTATCGGTTGTTCGGTGGAACAATATGTATCCACACCGAACATGTTTGTTGTTAAGGGCAACTAAATGTTCAGAAAAACTTTGAATTTACGAAGAGATTTTTTCATATTGTTATTGTTTAAATCAAATATCAGATGTTGTCATTTTATTTCATAATTAAAAAAGCAAAACAAATTTAAAAGCCACTAATTTAAAGTGTTTAATCTAGGTCATTACTATTTCTTACCAATCAATTTATTTTAAATAACGACTGACAGAGTTTCAAACTTTGTTCCTTACATCACCCCCTCTCCTTCTCACTTCGTCTCCCACCTTTATTTTCGAAAGCTCCGTCATGCTTGCCAAATATTTTTCTTTGCCGTGTTCGCATGTTTCTACAGAATTATAAATAGATCTATAAACATGTAAACAGATATGTATTCAGTGAGATCTAGTTATAATCGAGAAATAAATCGAACACATTGTCGCTGAAATACCTTGATTACGTTTTTCTCACAGTTTTAGCGTTAATTTCTTGCAATTTTTAACATTGTAAAATGTTAATTATTTTAAAATAAAAAACAAAAAATCTAGTGCGGAACACTCACACGACTTTCTCTTACTATTGATAATAAAATACAATTTTTTAATGGAACTGTCAATAACATTTAACTAACTCTACATGGTGTTTGAATTTAACGTCACAAATTCTGCAGAACAACCTGAAACCAATTTTTTTCAGGAAATGTTTCAAATAAAAATGATATTTTATATTTGTGCAGTTAACCATTCCATAATTAAATCGATGCAGCCATTTTCGAGAAAATCACAGAAAACTGTAAAAAACCTTTCAGAAAAGTTGCATGTCCGGTTGATGCACGTTTAGGGCTGTCCCAACTTTCGTGTCAGATGCGGCGATATCAAGAATGATTTCCTTGGTTTTCTTGATTGATATTTTTCTTTGTACTCAGGGGACCTCAATACACGTATTTCCGGTGAAAATTTAATTTCAAAACTTTGACACGATCGCAGTACTTCCTCTTCTTAGTAGGAGTAAGAGAAAGTAATAATGATAGGATAGTGAGCGTACCAAATGGTTCAATCCTAATGGAAAATCTGAAAATATCGATTCTTTAAGTAACAATTCGAATTAAATGATTTTCTTCAAATTTGTTATTTTCAATAACATTATCTGCTAGAACCTGTCTAAAGTTAATTTTCCTAGCTAATAGTTTCAAATAAAAATTTCGAGACCTATATGTGCATAATGTGTGTGCAAAAATTAAGTAAAAAAAAATGTTGGAGCCTTTTTCGAGAAAACTTTCAAAAACTGAAAAATACATTCAGTAGAAGTGTTACTTCCGGTTAACGAAGTTTTTTCGTGCTTAGGGGATCGCACAATTTGTATATCCGGTGAAAAGTCAGGAATGCAATACTTTCTCCTACAGAGCCAGAGCCGGTTGCATATGTATATATATCGTGTTAGTATTTTATCCGTCGTAGCATGCATGTGACTCTTATTCCTAACGGTGTCGGATTTTCATCCATCGTCACAGTAAATTACAGCGCCTTGCATCCTTAGGAAACGAAATATGTGTCTTGCAGCAAATCCACTTTGTATTGTGGCAAATTATTTTCTCAAGTTTGGTGCTTTAAGTCTTCTTCTGTTCTGGAATTTGAGATATACCAAAATACAGCTCTAGTGTTCTTTAATGAGTCTCATATGATGTGACAGTAAATGACGTATGGCGGGGAACTTAATTAATACATAATCAGATAAGGGCATTAGATTACATTATATCTTTAATCACAATTAACTAGAACTAGATCCTGTTAATTACTAAATTAATCAGTACCAATTAAATCCTGAGTTGTAGGAATGTGTTGATAAAGTATTATAATTAAAAGAAAATACTTATTTTAAAGAAAGAACGATTGAAATGAACAGGATGAGCGAGTGTAAAGAATGGGATGGATTTTTCAGGATTATTTTAGTCCCAGTTTGTAACACCAGAGCTCAGCCTTCTTAGTGTAATAGCTGTGAAGAAGTTGGAGCACGGGCGAGAGGGAGGCGTTTGGTTCTTCATGTGGTAGAACAATTACTGTCTCACTGCCTCAGTGTGAGGATTTAATGACAATCTGCTTTTTCCATCCGACCGGAAGTGACGTAAATTGTGGGAAGTTAAAGGAGGGCAGACGGTATGATAGCATCCTAGTTTTGTAAAGCGTGTAATAGTTGGCGGCTGGAATGGGTAAAGCTTTCACTCAAAGCTCTACTCCACTCCTCCACAGGTTGTAAAGGGAAACTAACTGGCGCTGCTGGCACAATGGTAAATATAGGTTATGCTTACTCTTAATAGTGAATTATTACCAAAGTTAGAGTTAAACCAAAATCTTGAAAGTTCATTGACTTTCATTATAATATTTAGTGGCTACAGTAGTGCTCTTTACATTTGGGTCATGGAAGGATTTTTATAGGGGCATGAAATCATTTAAAGTTTATCTCCTATTTTATAAAAGGTTTTAATTAGGAAGAATCTTGGGAATTACGTGGGTGTCTGAGAAGAATCTGAGAAATTCGGGTTCATCTTCCTTAAAGTTTTGTTTCCTTTAGAATTAAAAAATTTATTAAGAGATCTATCAGTATTGGACTAATTATTATAGTAGGGTAAAAAGGACAGTTCTGGGCCAGGGGCTATGATCTCTCTGACGTCATCACCCAAACCGATGGCTTCAATTTAAGAACTCACTCAAATCAATGAGCTTAATTCAAAGATGACGTCATCCCATCATTCAATTCGAAGACGATTAAATTACAAATAAATTATATATAAAATTATAAATATAAATAAATTATAAATATAAGTAAATTATAAATAATTAAATAAAATGAAATAAAAAAGTTGTTTGACTTGGAATCGAACCTTAATTGGTGAGTTAGAAGTCGGTAATGCAAACCACTAGACCAAAGCGGTCACTTAGTTCATAGTAGTAAAATTATCATATATAAGTATGTGGCCTAGGAAAATAAAACAAGGAGTTTAACATATCATTTTATTATTTCACATTAGTTAACAACAATTATAGGTGATTATAGGTCATTTTTAATATATCTTTTAATAATTGACATTAATATAGACAATTGAAATGGTGATTATGTAAGTTAATTGATATATCTTAAACGTCCAACACAATAAACGTTATTAGCAATGTGGGTGGGAGAACAAAAAATAAACAAGTTACAAAACAACAAGCAAACTAATTGGTAATTATGTGAGAATAAGATAAATTGGCATATTAATGTATTAAACAACATCTTAAGACATAAAAATGTTAAAACAGTTGCAAACTAATGGTAAAACAAGTAAAAAAAATAATAATAGCTATGTGGGAGAAAATAAAACAAATTTACATATTAATGTATTTATTATTATTAAACAACATCTTAAGACATAAATAAGGTACAAAACAACAAGCAAAGTATGTGGGTGAAAATCAAACAAAAATTGACATATTAATGTATTTATTATTCATCTTAAGACATAAAAATGTTAAAACAGTTGCAAACTAATGGCGAATATGTGGCAATAAACCAAGTAAAAATTGACATATCTAAAAACACAATATTCATTATATATAGCAAACTAATTGAGGTATAAGTAAAACAAATGGTTTATTTAAAACATCTTAAGACATAAAAATAAAAAAAAGAATGTAATTATATGACAATAAGGTAAAACAAGTAAAAATTGACATACCTGAAAACACAATATTCATTATATATAGCAAACTAATTGAGGTATAAGTAAAACAAATGGTTTATTTAAAACATCTTAAGACATAAAAATAAAAAAAGAATGTAATTATATGACAATAAGGGAAAACAAGTAAAAATTGACATATCTAAAAACACAATATTCATTATATATAGCAAACTAATTGAGGTATAAGTAAAACAAATGGTTTATTTAAACATCTTAAGACATAAAAATAAAAAAAAGAATGTAATTATATGACAATAAGGTAAAACAAGTAAAATGACATATCTAAAACCACCAATATTAAAGAATCATTATATATAGCAAACTAATTTGAGCTAATACAAATGGTATAATTAAAAAAAACACAGCAAACTAATCATTATATATAGCATTGAGGCATAAAATAATGACAATTATGGGGAGTGACAAAATTAAAACAAAATGGTTTATTATTAGCATATTAAACATTCTTAGGACATTGTGATTATGTGTAAAAATGTAAGAACTAAAACTTAAAAATATGAGAATATTAAGTAAACTATGTTGGACAACAATTAGATATAATCCCTTTAACATCATTTCAATAAAATGGCAACTGTGCAATCTCTATGGTGTTTTAAATGTTATATATATTAGAAGTAAAACAATTGGTTTATTTAAAACATCTTAAGACATTGGCGATTATGGTGGGGGTTAAAAATAAACAGTTAATTTTACATATCTTTTAAGTTGGTGTTAGTTTAAATAATAGTCATGGTGATTGAATAAACACCTCTATTGATGTAATTACATGGCATTTAGTGAATATGTGAGAAAAGTGGCTTAAACGTACCCTATAAACATCACTTATGTTTAACTACGTACCCTATACCACTTAATGGATGTGAGAATAAGGTAGAAATAATACAAATTAATTGACACAACTAAAATACAACATTTTAAAGAAATAGTACAAATTAATTGACATATCTAAAACACAACATTTTAAAGAAATAATATAAATTAATTGACATAACTAAAACACAACATTTTAATATAAAAAAACATTATATATATCAAGCTAATGGCAATTATGTGAGATGAAAAAAATAATGCAAGGTAAATGGCACATTTAAAACAACTTAAACATAAAAAAAGAATGTAATTATATAAGAATAGTGGGGGAAATAAAAACACAACATTTTCTTAGGCGCAAATAAAATTAAATCATTATATATAGCAAACTAGTGTTTTTTGATACAATTACTTAACCTAACATTTTAAACACAGAAATATTAAGATTAAGAAGGCTGAGGTAAATTTTACATATCTTTTAAGTTGGTGTTACAGCCTAAATAATAGCTCATGGTGATTGATAAACCTTGCAAACGATTACATGGCATTTAGTGAATATGAGAGAAAATTGACATATCTAAAAACACAGCATTTTCTTAGATTCAAATAATACAAAATGACATAACTTAAACGCAACATTATATATAACAAGGGCGAAAAAATAATACAAAATGGTATATGTAAAACGTCTTAAACATAAAAAAGAATGTAAGAATAGTGGGGGGAAAATAGAAAAACACAGCATTTTCTTAGGCATAAATAAAATTAAATCATTATATATAGCAAACTAATTGAGGTATAAATAATACAAATGGCATATTTAAAAAACACAACATCATAGACATATTAAAATAATCATTATATACAGAACTAATTGAGGTAATAAAGCTAATGGTAATTATATGAGAATAGGGTGAAATTAAAAACATGAAAATTGATATTTCTAAAAACACAACATTAAAGAAATCATTATATATAGCAAACTAATGGTAATTGAGAATAGGGTAAACCAACTATCTAACACCATTTTAGACACAAAAATATTAAAATCATGCCAATCTAGGTAAAGAACTAATTTTGTGAGAATAAGTAAAGTATTATTCTGCACACAAATATTTAACACTAGTTTAAACATACAAAATAATAAGATTGAATAAACTGCTTGGTAAAAACAAGATAATTATACATGCCTTTTAAGTTGGTGTTACATTTTAAACTAAAACGTTATAAATAATAGCAAACTAATTGAGGTGAAAAATAATACAAAATGGTATAACATCTTAGGCACAAATAATATTACAACGTTATATGGCAAACTAATGGGCAATTATGTGAGTGAAGATTAATTGGTGGTGGGGGGACAGCATATGTTAATAAAATGACACCTTATACAAACACCTCTATTGATGCAATTATAGAACATGTGTGTTTAAACGTTATATATTAGGCACAAATAATATTAAAGAAATCATTATATACGGCAATTGAGACATTAAAAGCTAATGGTAATTATGTAGGTGAAAATAAAACAAATTGGACATGCTTTAGCATTATTAAACAACATCTTAGGCAATTAATGGGGTCAAAATAAAACAAATTGGACATGCTTTAGCATTATTAAACAACATCTTAGACAATTAATGGGGTCAAAATAAAACAAATTGGACATGCTTTAGCATTATTAAACAACATCGTAGACAATTAATGGGGTCAAAATAAAAGAAATTGGACATGCTTTAGCATTATTAAACAACATCTTAGACAATTAATGGGGTCAAAATAAAACAAATTAGCATCTCTAAAAAACACAACATCTTAGACACAAAATAATATAAAAAAACGTTATAGGGCAAACCAATGGGCAATAAGGTACAAATGAAACAAGTATATTAGACATCTCTCTAAAAAAAAAACAACATCTTAGACATAAAATAATATTAAATGGGGGTAAATTATGTGGGAATATTAATTGGCAGTGGAGGATGATATATTAATCCATTTAACCTCTAAGGTGGAAAGATTGAGCTCTTCACCACATCGCCATAATGCACACCGTTGGGAGGTTTGAAATGAAAATACTTCTCAATTAAAACCAATATTTGTTTAAACTGCAATAGAAACTTGCAACTAAATCTACATTAATATATAAAGTGTAAAACATACCCCCACTTCCTGGCAATGTAGTAAGGTGGCTAACTCAGGACTAAACTTGTACGTTTGACTATGTTCTTCTAGCGGCTTAGCTAGGTTGAAGAGTTAATGAACATTACCCCCCACTAATATGTTTAAATGAGGTCATCAATTAACAAACGCCCATAAAACAGAATCACCCCACTAATGAGATCACCATTGAAGTACAAAGCTAAATAATAAACTGTCTTGGGGTCTGATAAAAAGAATGACTCATTATAATGTGATAACAGAATTATAATAAATTTTGCAATAAAAGAATGACTCATTATAATAATTTATTTGGTATTATTTAACACCATTTAGACAAAATATATTAAACATTATACTAGCAATAAGAATGAGTAAACTATCACATAATGGAGAAAAATAGACAAGTTAATTGACACCATTTTAGACACGCAAAATGTTGATACAATTATGGCAGGGGGAATCGTGGCCTGTAAACGTCATTATGTTAAATTATTGATGTAATATTAAACATTGCATAAACTAATAAAAGTAAGGTAAAAAAATCAACAAAGGAAGTGACTTTGCACATATAGATGCAATATAAGTTCACATAGTCGATGTAATTATTTTTGACAAACAACATCTTTTTTAAAATGTTTTATATTTGCCATGCATACATACACAAAAACATAACTTTTACACAAATACTAATACTTAAACATAACTTTACATAAATACAGAACTTAAACTGAACTTTTACATACAAACACACACACAAATACATAAAACAGAACTTTACACACACAAAATACATAAAACAGAACTTAAACTGAACTTTTACATACAAACGCACACACAAATACATAAAACAGAACTTTACACACACAAAATACATAAAACAGAACAATACAGAAACAGAAAAATACAGCAAAAGTATTAAAACATAAAACCAAACTAGTTTTAAAACAAACTAGTATTAAACAAAAAAACAGAACAATGCAGAAAAAGTATTTAAACATAAAAAAACAAAAAAACATGAAAAACATACTAGTTTTAAAACAAACTAGTATTAAACAAAAAACAGAACAATACTGAAAAAGTATTAAAACATGCTAGTTTTAAACAAACTAGTATTAAACAAAAAAGTAAAAAATACAAAAACATGCAAGTATTAAACAAAAAAAAACAGTGCAACAATTTCCAACTTGAGAAGCAATGGGATATGGTTTATAGAGTTTATAAATAGTTGATTGGGATTGTTTTCTAGCAGCTTCCTTAATATATTCTTAGACATTAAAAAAAATCCATCATCCTATGCACCTGCCTGATTGTACCGCATCCAGCGACCGCAAAGCGGATTCGACAATATTTATCCTACTTGTGCAGCGTTTTATCGGGGCCTATTGGAACTTTGCCGAGCGCCCTAGCTTACACACGTTCGTCAAAATACCCACTTCTGGATAGTGAACTAGTCGGTTCCCCTGAGCTCCGAAGAGAATCAGAGGCTCTCCTGCTAGCCACTTACACATAGGCATGGTGCGAGGACTTGATTGGATTTGAGAAGAATAGCTAACTAGTCGGTTCCTCTGAGCTCCGAAGAGAATCAGAGGGTCTCCTCCTAGACATAGGACTTAATTGGATTTGAAAAAATAGAAATTAAACTTACCCTGAGTGTTGTGAAGACGAACAAAACTGGAATTGTAATGTACATTACTCCACTATTAAATGAGGTCCCCACCAAACACCCACTTGTTAGAAATACAAAGCTAAGTAATAAACGATGAACATCCGGTGTGTGTGTGTATATATAAAAATAAGATTATAAATTTTATTGAAATAATTTTAACACATAATAAGATAAAATATAAAATAATAATTGGATTTGAAAAAATAGAAATTAAACTTACCCTGAGTGTTGTGAAGACGAACAAAACTGGAGTTGTAGTGTACATTACTCCACTATTTATACTGTTTAAATGAGGCCCCCACCAAACACCCACTTGTTAGAAATACAAAGCTGATGAACATCCGGTGTGTGTGTGTGTGTGTGTGTGTGTGTATATAAAAAAGATTATAAATTTTATTGACATCTTATTAACACATAATAAGATAAGAGGCGGCGAATTCAAGCGGAGTACATCCTGTGTCTAGATAAAATATAAGTAATAAAGTCGGTGAATCATACACTGTTGCGATAAGGTATGTTTCTATATACCGCCTTTGTCGGCTGATTTAAAAGAATTAATCATAATAATTTTATATTTAAAAAAATAAGATTATGAATTTATTTGACATAATTTTAACACCATTAGTAGTACGCACATTTCTTTAATAATAATAATTTTTTATTTTAAAAATAAGATTATAAATTTATTGAAATAATTTTAACACCCAGCATTACTGCTTCTAACTTAACCTTTTATTTCGTACATAGTAATATCGTTAAACGTCTCTTTCTTATGTAAAAGCCGCATCTCACATATTTTTCCACATATGTGTGCAAAATTCCATCTTCTCTATTTTAGCAAACGAGTGCCCCATTGTAACTTGTTACACCAGTAAATGGTTTCTCTGTGGGTGAGGAAATTATATCCAAATCATTTTTTCTCAATGTTGTCGTTGAAAATAACCTCTTGGTTAATGTTTATGCTTAATACTTGCATTTTGTGTTTATGTATGTATATTACCTAACTTATAAACACCTAACATAAAGTCCCGTTTAAGTATTAGCATTGCACAACTTAAAACAACTGCACAGCTTAAACCAACTAACAAAAAAACAATATCACATTTGTTTAAATAATTAATACTTATTGTATGTATGTGTGTCTGTATGTGTGTATGTATATTACCTAACTTAAAACAACTAACATAAAGTTCCGTTTAGTATTGTATTGTAAAAAACATTCCTCATTTGGTTAAATAATTAATATTTATTGTATGTGTGTGTATGTATATATTACCTAACTTAAAAAAACGCCTAATATTGTCCCCGCAAACCTTCACTTTGACACAAACGAAAATAAAAATATACGTGTCACCCTCATGTTGTTCCATCATCAATGCCTAATAATGCTATTAAAAGTGTTCTTATATATTATATGGATAAGGGGCTGTTCTTGCACGGGTTTCAATATGCGTTATAACCTATCATTATTATCTGAGTATTCCATTTTCATTTATAAAGGCGATGTAGAAAGAAGAAAAAGAAATATGTAACAAAATCTGACATCATCTTTCCTAATCAATGCAATTTTATTTTAATTATTTTATTTTGCTATTAGGTTCAGCAAGATATTCAGGTCAATCACTAGAATTTCCGACCCTCGCAAGTTTCTCCTATTTGCACTATTATAGTTGCAATACATTAATGCATCATTTCTAGCATATATCTTGATCACCAATTACTAAAAGGTCGTCTGTTCCCGCGCATTACATATTTATTATGACTTTTGCGGCCGCAAAAGGCTAATGGCGATCAAGATATATGCGGGAACAGACGACATTTTGGCCGAACCTGAACCTAACCCAACCCCACTTACTCTAACCTAGCCCAACCTAACCTCTTATACTTTGCATAACCTACATCCTAAGCCGATTATATTTTGCCAATTTATGTAAATAAAATCTTTACCCAATTATGATCAAGATGCTCACCGACTAATCATCAATTTCGACGAGTACTTAAGCCACGCCCACTTATCGTGGTTCATATAAAATAATCTAATTTGCAGGTAAAAATGACAATTTGTCTAACTCTAAGCCTATTATATTTTGTCCCCAACCCATCTAAACCAAACCTTTTAGTTATTGGTTTGATGTTTTAATACTTTTTCTGTATTGTTCTGTTTTTTGTTTAATACTAGTTTGTTTTAAAACTAGTATGTTTTTCATGTTTGTTGTTTCGTTTTAGTTTTAATATTTTCTGCAGGTTCTGTTTTTTGGTTTTAATCATAGTTTGTTTTAAAACTAGTATGGTTATTGTTTTATACTTTTTCTGCATTGTTCTGTTTTTTTGTTAATACTAGTTTGTTTTAAAACTAGTATGGTTTTATGTTTTAATACTTTTTCTGTTTCTGTATTGTTCTGTTTTATGTATTTTGTGTGTGTAAAGTTCTGTTTTATGTATTTGTGTGTGTTTTGTATGTAAAAGTTCAGTTTAAGTTCTGTTTTATGTATTTTGTGTGTGTAAAGTTCTGTTTTATGTATTTTGTGTGTGTAAAGTTCTGTTTTATGTATTTGTGTGTGTGTTTGTATGTAAAAGTTCAGTTTAAGTTCTGTTTTATGTATTTATGTAAAGTTATGTTTAAGTATTAGTATTTGTGTAAAAGTTATGTTTTTGTGTATGTATGCATGGCAAATATAAAACATTTTAAAAAAAGATGTTGTTTGTCAAAAATAATTACATCGACTATGTGAACTTATATTGCATCTATATGTGCAAAGTCACTTCCTTTGTTGATTTTTTTACCTTACTTTTATTAGTTTATGCAATGTTTAATATTACATCAATAATTTAACATAATGACGTTTACAGGCCACGATTCCCCCTGTCATAATTGTATCAACATTTTGCGTGTCTAAAATGGTGTCAAATAACTTGTCTATTTTTCTCCATTATGTGACAGTTTACTCATTCTTATTGCTAGTATAATGTTTAATATATTTTGTCTAAATGGTGTTAAATAATACCAAATAAATTATTATAATGAGTCATTCTTTTATTGCAAAATTTATTATAATTCTTTATCACATTATAATGAGTCATTCTTTTTATCAGACCCCGAGACAGTTTATTATTTAGCTTTGTACTTCAATTGTGATCTCATTAGTGGGGTGATTCTGTTTTATGGGCGTTTGTTAATTGATGACCTCATTTAAACATATTAGTGGGGGGTAATGTTCATTAACTCTTCAACCTAGCTAAGCCGCTAGAAGAACATAGTCAAACGTACAAGTTTAGTCCTGAGTTAGCCACCTTACTACATTGCCAGGAAGTGGGGGTATGTTTTACACTTTATATATTAATGTAGATTTAGTTGCAAGTTTCTATTGCAGTTTAAACAAATATTGGTTTTAATTGAGAAGTATTTTCATTTCAAACCTCCCAACGGTGTGCATTATGGCGATGTGGTGAAGAGCTCAATCTTTCCACCTTAGAGGTTAAATGGATTAATATATCATCCTCCACTGCCAATTAATATTCCCACATAATTTACCCCCATTTAATATTATTTTATGTCTAAGATGTTGTTTTTTTTTTAGAGAGATGTCTAATATACTTGTTTCATTTGTACCTATTGCCCATTGGTTTGCCCTATAACGTTTTTTTATATTATTTTGTTCTAAGATGTTGTGTTTTTTAGAGATGCCAATTTGTTTTATTGTTGACTAAAGCCCCCCATTAATTGTCTAAGATCTTGTTTAATAATGCTAAAGCATGTCCAATTTGTTTTATTTTGACCCCATTAATTGTCTAAGATGTTGTTTAATAATGCTAAAGCATGTCCAATTTCTTTTATTTTGACCCCATTAATTGTCTAAGATGTTGTTTAATAATGCTAAAGCATGTCCAATTTGTTTTATTTTGACCCCATTAATTGCCTAAGATGTGGTTTAATAATGCTAAAGCATGTCCAATTTGTTTTATTTTCACCTACATAATTACCATTAGCTTTTAATGTCTCAATTGCCGTATATAATGATTTCTTTAATATTATTTGTGCCTAATATATAACGTTTAAACACACATGTTCTATAATTGCATCAATAGAGGTGTTTGTATAAGGTGTCATTTTATTAACATATGCTGTCCCCCCACCACCAATTAATCTTCACTCACATAATTGCCCATTAGTTTTGCCATATAACGTTGTAATATTATTTGTGCCTAAGATGTTATACCATTTTGTATTATTTTTCACCTCAATTAGTTTGCTATTATTTATAACGTTTTAGTTTAAAATGTAACACCAACTTAAAAGGCATGTATAATTATCTTGTTTTTACCCCCACCAGCAGTTTATTCAATCTTATTATTTTGTATGTTTAAACTAGTGTTAAATATTTGTGTGCAGAATAATACTTTACTTATTCTCACAAAATTAGTTCTTTACCTAGATTGGCATGATTTTAATATTTTTGTGTCTAAAATGGTGTTAGATAGTTGGTTTACCCTATTCTCAATTACCATTAGTTTGCTATATATAATGATTTCTTTAATGTTGTGTTTTTAGAAATATCAATTTTCATGTTTTTAATTTCACCCTATTCTCATATAATTACCATTAGCGTTATTACCTCAATTAGTTCTGTATATAATGATTATTTTAATATGTCTATGATGTTGTGTTTTTTAAATATGCCATTTGTATTATTTATACCTCAATTAGTTTGCTATATATAATGATTTAATTTTATTTATGCCTAAGAAAATGCTGTGTTTTTCTATTTCCCCCCCACTATTCTTACATTCTTTTTTATGTTTAAGACGTTTTACATATACCATTTTGTATTATTTTTTCGCCCTTGTTATATATAATGTTGCGTTTAAGTTATGTCATTTTGTATTATTTGAATCTAAGAAAATGCTGTGTTTTTAGATATGTCAATTTTCTCACATATTCACTAAATGCCATGTAATCGTTTGCAAGGTTTATTCAATCACCATGAGCTATTATTTAGGCTGTAACTCCAACGTAAAAGATATGTAAAATTTACCTCAGCCTACTCAATCTTAATATTTCTGTGTTTAAAATGTTAGGTTAAGTAATTGTATCAAAAAACACTAGTTTGCTATATATAATGATTTAATTTTATTTGCGCCTAAGAAAATGTTGTGTTTTTCTATTTTCCCCCACTGTTCTTATATAATTACATTCTTTTTTTATGTTTAAGATGTTTTAAATATACCATTTACCTTGCATTATTTTTTTTCATCTCACATAATTGCCATTAGCTTGATATATATAATGTTTTTTTAAATATTAAAATGTTGTGTTTTAGTTATGTCAATTAATTGGTATTATTTCTTTAAAATGTTGTGTTTTAGTTATGTCAATTAATTTGTATTATTTCTTTAAAATGTTGTGTTTTAGTTATGTCAATTAATTTGTATTATTCCTACCTTATTTTCACCTCCATTATGTGGTATAGTGATGTTTATAGGGTACGTTTAAGCCACTTTTCTCACATATTCACTAAATGCCATGTAATTAATTACATCGTTTGCAAGGTTTATTCAATCGCCATGAGCTATTATTTAGGCTCTAACACCAACTTAAAAGATATGTAAAATTAACTGTTTATTTTTACCCCCCACCATAATCACCAATGTCTTAAGATGTTTAAAATAAACCAATTGTTTTACTTCTAATATATATATATAACATTTAAACACGCATAGAGATTGCAAGGTGCCATTTTTATTGAAAATGATGTTAAATGGATTAATATGCTAATTGTTGTCCAACCATAGTTTACTTAATATTCTCATATTATTTAAGTTTGAGTTCTTACATTTTTACACATAATCACCAATGTCTTAAGATGTTTCATTTTTCACCTCACATATTTGTCATTAGTTTATGCCTCAATTGCTATATATAATGATTATTTTGCTGTGTTTTTTAAATATACCATTTGTATTATCTCAAATTAGTTTGCTATATATAATGATTTCTTTAATATTGTGTTTTTAGATATGTCAATTTTTACTTGTTTTACCTTATTGTCATATAATTACATTCTTTTTTTTATTTTTATGTCTTAAGATGTTTAAATAAACCATTTGTTTTACTTATACCTCAATTAGTTTGCTATATATAATGAATATTGTGTTTTTAGATATGTCAATTTTTACTTGTTTTACCTTATTGTCATATAATTACATTCTTTTTTTATTTTTATGTCTTAAGATGTTTTAAATAAACCATTTGTTTTACTTATACTCAATTAGTTTGCTATATATAATGAATATTGTGTTTTTAGATATGTCAATTTTTACTTGTTTTACCTTATTGTCATATAATTACATTCTTCTTTTATGTTTATGTCTTAAGATGTTTTAAATAAACCATTTGTTTTACTTATACCTAAATTAGTTTGCTATATATAATGAATATTGTGTTTTTAGATATGTCAACTTTTACTTGTTTTATTGCCACATATTCGCCATTAGTTTGCAACTGTTTTAACATTTTTATGTCTTAAGATGAATAATAAATACATTAATATGTCAATTTTTGTTTGATTTTCACCCACATACTTTGCTTGTTGTTTTGTACCTTATTTATGTCTTAAGATGTTGTTTAATAATAATAAATACATTAATATGTAAATTTGTTTTATTTTCTCCCACATAGCTATTATTATTTTTTTTACTTGTTTTACCATTAGTTTGCAACTGTTTTAACATTTTTATGTCTTAAGATGTTGTTTAATACATTAATATGCCAATTTATCTTATTCTCACATAATTACCAATTAGTTTGCTTGTTGTTTTGTAACTTGTTTATTTTTTGTTCTCCCACCCACATTGCTAATAACGTTTATTGTGTTGGACGTTTAAGATATATCAATTAACTTACATAATCACCATTTCAATTGTCTATATTAATGTCAATTATTAAAAGATATGTTAAAAATGCCCTATAATTGTTGTTAACTAATGTGAAATAATAAAAAGATATGTTAAACTACCTTGTTATATTTTCCTAGGCCACATACTTATATATGATAATTTTACTACTATGAACTAAGTGATCGCTTTGGTCTAGTGGTTTGCATTACCGACTTCTAACTCACCAATTAAGGTTCGATTCCAGGTCAAACAACTTTTTTATTTCATTTTATTTAATTATTTATAATTTACTTATATTTATAATTTATTTATATTTATAATTTTATATATAATTTATTTGTAATTTAATCGTCTTCGAATTGAATGATGGGATGACGTCATCTTTGAATTAAGCTCATTGATTTGAGTGAGTTCTTAAATTGAAGCCATCGGTTTGGGTGATGACGTCAGAGAGATCATAGCCCCTGGCCCAGAATGCCCCTAAGTACCCTACTTATTATACTGATTTTGTCCATTTAAAAGAAAATTAAGGATATTACTCTATTAGGCAAAAATAGATATCCCAAATCCAATTGGAACATCAGGTTTTAATGAACAATGTAAAAAAAGAAAAAAAAGAAAAGTGAAACTCCCAATCATGACTCTCTGTTAATGCTGCTGTTAATACTTTCTCTTACTGCTGCTTTTAATACTCTCTCTTACTGCTGCTGTTAATACTTTCTCTTACTGCTGCTGTTAATACTCTCTCTTACTGCTGCTGTTAATACTTTCTCTTACTGCTGTTTATGCAATTAAATATGAAAATAATCAATTTTCTTTAAACTTCAAATATTACTCATGGCTCTCAACATAAAAACGGGGGAGGGGGCAAGTACCTATCAAGTTGTACAATAATTACATTGTAGCCCCCCTTTAATTATATATACGAATCCGAGGCTTTACCTCATTCCTTCGGCCATTCTCTAATTTTCCCTTGTTTAAAAATGGCTATGTTAACGAAGTCAATAATTATAGGGGCATCTCCTGCCTTAATGCTCTGGCCAAGATCTTCACTGCTCTTACTTCATCGCTTGGAACAATTTGTTAAAGACAACGACCTACTAAGTGAATTTCAGGCCTGTTTTTGGCGCGGCTACTCCGCCATTGATAATATTTTTGTGTTGCAAAATATAATTCATTACAAGACTCGAGAGAAAGGTAAAAAAATTTACTGTTTTTTTATCGATTTAAAATCGGCATTCGACACTGTAGACCATTCCTCACTGTTCCTAAAGCTCTTCAATCTGGGTGTTTCATGGAAGTTTATGAACATTCTGAAAGCGTATTATTCACTAGGAATATCGTCAGTACATTGTGTAGATGGAATGTCCGAACCTATCCGGGTAGGAGCCGGTGTGAGGCAGGGCTGTTTATTGAGCCCCATTCTTTTTTCACTTTTCGTAGACGATCTTCCCGCTCTGTTGGAGGGTGGTGTTCTTATCGGGGGTACCAAAATAAAAACCCTTCTTTACGCAGATGACATTGTTCTCCTTTCGGATAACCCCATTTCCTTGCAGAGAAATATTAATATTCTGGAAACTTATTATGTCCAATGGGACCTTTCTGTCAACTTAGAAAAATCCAAAATAATGATATTTCGAAAAGGAGGCAGATTAGCGGCTTCAGAAAAGTGGTACTTCAAAAAATTTCCGGATAGAGGTAGTGAACCGCTATAAGTACTTAGGACCCTGGTCTCCTATCTCGAAAATAAAGTGTCGATACCTAAGCTCGATTTAAACGGGTGGTCTAACTTTATTCTTAATAAGAACGTTCCTCTCGACGCCAAATATAGGATTTTCAAGAGTGTGTCACGAGCAGTTCTACCATTTGGTGCCCAATCTTGGGGGATTCAACGCTATGACATCCTTGAAAAATTTCAAAGATTTTTCTTTAAAAAAAATTATTCTCTCTTCCCTTTCCAACGCCTAATTATGGTACTATCGATTGATTGTGCTCTTGAACCGTTAGAGACTTTCACCCTTGCTCTACACTTCAAATACTGCCTCAGAACTCTAGCTCTTAACAATCATCGCAATTCCATATAGCATTGCAATTTATGGCCTCAAAACTGCAGAACTACCTTAAATCATTTTTTTTCCGCAAAAATATAACAGACAAAGGTGGTAGGTGTATATCGAGAAAATTCCTAAACTATAAATTCGCATTTTCTGATTAATCAATTTTTGGTTTCAAATTTGGATTTCCAGCAATACTTTAATATATATATTAATATTATATAGCTGATAGAACGATAGTATATTGTATATAAGTGTATTGTATTCAAGTCTATCGACTTTAGAGGAAAGCTACAGCCCCTTCATCCTAAAACTCCCAAAAATATCACTTTTACTCGGAAAAGTGTTGGGTGATGTAAAAGTGATAGTATTTGTTTCTGTACAAATACACACCCACAAATGCGCACTTATTTCCGGTGACAAAATTCAATTTGAAAATTTGTCACGATCAAGTATTTCCTCTTACTATTATTGGTACTATTATTAATTTTACGAAATTAAGAAAGCAGTGCTCCAAATGGGTTCTGGTCCTATGATGACATGCAACAATCTTCCCGGGCTAGGCAAAGCTGCCTCAAGACATGCTCTTATGACATTAGTGAAACCTTATTGGGGCCATTAACTTGCGTGAGTATACTCAACCACTCCCATATCAGCCTTGAGCTGACTTCGTAGGAGTTGATCGCTCGAAGAGACGCCTCTGAGTAGATTTTTTTTATTTTTTATTTAAGGCGTCTCAACATCTGTGGTCATTTGGCCCCTGGGCATTCTCAGTGCACTGCCGCCTCCGACAGGTTCTCCCGTTACAGACACACTGTCCATCACGGACATGTGGGACTGTAGGGCCCTAGGAAGTCGACAATTACGGCAGCACGACTGGACGAAACCCGTGATCTCCGCGTTGCTAGTCCAGCGCGCTACCACTGAGCTAATCCCTTCCCTATCCCCCCATGCCTCTGAGTAGATGATGTCCCTAGATTATTCAACCCTCGCCTTTTTAACTCAGCAGCACATATACTCGTAATTATCTCAATTAGCTCTACCTGAAACACTGTGGCTAACTTAACTAGGTTCATCGAGATATCACAACGCGGATTAACCTCGTACACACAAGCTCCCACCCCTTTCCCCATCCTGGAGCCGTTTTTGTACCACATGACTCTTCTTCCACGCCCTCTGTTCATTATTAGAACTTTGATGTGCTTGTGGAAGTCGTATTTGGAAGCATTTTTCCGCGTACGACTTCATCTCTGTAAGAATATAGTAAAAATTATAATAAGTTTAATGAAAACTAGTCTGTTATAAGTGTATAAATTGTAGGAAAACAAAATAAATAAAAAAGAATATCTGTATCTCAAGGTACGACTTTACAGAATAGATTTTCTATTTAGATTCAGTTTTTCATGATTTTTCTTGAAAACAATTCCCAAGTATTGCTTAATTTCGTTTAGATTCTATACTGTTACTTTTATCTGAAACCATTTCCCGATAAAATGATTTAAGATGTAGTTTAAAGGCAGCTGAGAGCTTAGATATCCGTCCTCATTAGAGGCAGTTTCGCTACTAAAGGATAGTGAGATGAGTTAAGTCAAATTCCGTAAAAGTAATTAATTCCATATAAAAAAATTTGTTGAAAAGAGTTGTGGTAAAAAAAACTGCAACAAGAGAATATCGTGCGAGTGTTTCACAAAACATTTTTTTTTCAATTCTGAGAAATATTGGGTGGGGGGGTGGCGGGTTTGAATATGCATTCACAAGATTTAACGATGAGTGAAGTAGGCCCCCAGCAGGAGATGTTATCTACCACTTTGAGAGAAAACACCTTTCTGCGATTGTGAGTCACCTCATTTATTTATAAAGTACTTAAATTCGTTTATTTATTTAAAATAATAACTAGGTCACTAGAAGTTATTTATATACATAATATCTGCGAAAGAATTATACAAATATTGAATTAGAAGACAGACAGAGAGAGTGAGTGCTAGCAGATTAGCTGTATCTCTACAAGTCACTCGATACATTTCGAAATCGATAGTCTAATTAGATATCGTTTCAATTGGAAGAACATCTTTACTACAGCCTACCTGTATTGATTGTAATTATTTATTATACTTTTATTTTCTTCTCTCTTTAGTTTCATTATTTTATTTTTACTTCCTGTTACAGCCGATATGAGGAACTATTGCAATCATATCAATTTTTTTTTTTATATCGAGAATTTCACCGGAAACAGCCTGTCAGCTTCTCTGGATCCGAAAAAGTGGATTTTTAAAAGAATGATGTGTACAAGGTGTTAGCATAACCTAAAAATGGTAATAAATCACAGAAATTCAAGACTTGATTGATATCCCATTTTACCAGGCGGACCTGAAAATAAGTTTTTGGTCAGAATCGGTCAACCGGAAGCCGCTTTATTACTCTCTTTTTTCAGTTGTTGCGATTTTTTTTTTTACAACAATTTTCTTTAAACTTGTTCACCTAGAAATAGCTATTACTTTTATTTGAAACATTTTTCTGGGAGAATTCATTTTACGACAGTTTTGGGGGAGAGCTGAAGTTAAGCTTTTCTACGAAGTGTCATTTTTTTCTTATATTACAGGTTTATATCATTTATATAATGTGAAAAATAATTAAGCGGAATTTCTAGTGTGAAGAAGACTGTTTGACCGAATTGTGAGCAAAGTGCGATTGTCTGAAATTTGTCTTTCCAGACTTCTCGATTTTTCTCGATAAAGATACTAAAGAGTTTCTTTAAAATAACTTAAAGGTTATGCGTCCCTCAAGTGTTTTTAGTTTTAAGTTTTTTCGACTGTAGATTTAATATTGAAGGAAGTTAAATTTAGTAAAAGTTCGAATTCTGAAGAAAATTTATCAGTAAGAACGCTGCAGAATTACCGTAAGAGAAAGTTGTGTGAATGTTTCATATCAGATTATTGAAAAAATAAATTCGTTCACTTGTCCTCACGCGTTGGTCTAGTGGCTAGCGCACTCCCTTCGTACGAGAATGCTGGGTTCGATTCCCGTGAGGGCAAAGTCGGTGTTGACCCAGCATCGTGATAAAAAGTAGGGAGCTGCATTAGTAGCGGCCTAGGTAGCGAAGGCCGGAACTAAACGGCGTGGGGACTGCAGCGTGCTTATCACACGCCCCCCTATTCAAATCGCCGCCTGGCAAGCCTTTACCCTTCATTGGCTGTTGCGCCATAGGGCTTAGGGTTAAATTCTTTCACTTAATATGAAACAAAACAAAAAAGATCTGGTATGAAACCTTTTTTTTTTGATGGTACAATGCATTGCGACCGTACTGTGCCAGGGTGAGACCAAGAGCACCTTTCCAGATTAAGATCTGGGAAGGTGGGTATATCTTCCACCAGCACCTAAGCTTTCAAATCTTTTCTGGTTGAATGCGTCCAATAGAAAGTGTCTTGATCTCTTTTATCTCCTCAGGTGGAGCAGGTGCTGTCGTGTTCTAGGCCCAGCTTCTTCAGGTACCCTTGGTGTCTGCAATGCCCCGTAAATACCGTCATTCCTCCACAGAATTTGCCGGTGCTACCGTGTTTCTAGGCTCACTTTCTTTAAGTGCCCTATGAGTCTGCAATGCTCTATGAGGAAAACTGCAGGGCCTATACATATATATATATATATATATAATATGTAGCTAGCCCAAAGAAAAACATACAAATCGGGTCTAGAACAAAAATCCAAACCCGGGTTTAACCCATCTAAGATGGATCGCAGTCTGCATAATCTTAGAGGGAAATAACCTAAGCTGTTGCTAATAACCTAAGACACTCCGTTCTGACTAAAGGTTCTGAACCTAATTTCCTCACAACCTAAGCTATCTGTCATAAGATAGATGCTTTTTTTCCCTCTTTGCTAATGCACCAGCTTCTTTAGGTATCCTCTGAGGTTATAATACCACCCTTTTCCTGCCCTTCCGTACTCTCCTAGATATTGTGAGGCAGTCTCCTTAGCCGCCCTCCCGACCATCAAGTGAAGAAGTATGAGATTGAATATAACCTTAATCCCAATTGTGGGAGAGGTTCCTGCGGTTTTTCGTTTTTCCAGAAATTTTGTTCATAAAAAACATTTTTCCGAACTCAGGGAACCGCAAAACAAGCATTTCCGGCAAAAACTTAATTTTGTAAAATTTAACACGATTTTACATCCTCGTTACATAAATAAGAGAAAGTAATGAAAACATTTATTTAATACATAAATATGTAAACATAGCGATCGCTATGCTTAGTGAACTCGTATTTATTTATCCCAACGAAACTAGAATATTCCTTCTTAGAAATGGGAAAATAATCCTTTCACTTCCTTCAAATAAATTAGTAGTCAATATAATTTTCAATTTATATTAACACTAACAAGTTTTTAGGCAATTTATTGTTCAGTCCTGCCAGATTTTGGGTTCTCCCCCCGACTTATTTGGATTCAACCAAAATTGGTTTGCACGTCCGCTACTAAATGAACATCTTAATAAGGCGGTGAGGAGGGCTCCTTTCCAAAGAGCTCCTTCAGTTAGTAATTTCCTTCAAATAATCAATAACCAACTTAAGATAAATTTGACCTTTGGTTTTTCAATTTTAAAACTAACAATTTCAAATTGTGCGTTTAGAAATTATCTTTATGTGCAGAAAACTTTGTGTTTATCCTAAAAAGTCTTTTTTATTACCTTGTTCCGGGTTTTTCCCCCAGATATGCGGGAAACAGCTTCAACGATTTTCTTTAAATTTTGTAGACTAACTATGTACAGTTAGATCTAGCATTTTCATTTGAGACACTTTTCTGGACAAATTGATTGGACTGCTGGTGGGGGGCGGGTGCGACCTTGGGCTTCCTTCTCTAGTGCGTATCAGTACTATTACTGCTGCATAATCTGGTGGGTGCTAAAAGAACTAAAATTGAATAAAAATTTCGAATTTGGAAGTAAATTTTGTCTAACTAATCAATAATAGAAAATCGACAGATTTATTTTTTCTGTATAAAAACAATAATATTAAATGTTCACGATGATTGGTTAATATTGTGGATGCGCATTTTCTTTTTCACTTTAGTTATGTGAAAAAAAACATAAGAAAATTAAAATGAATAAATAAATCATTCGGAAAGCTCAGTCATCGCGGCTTCAGAATGCGTCCACGTAAACCGACGTTTCATCCATATTAAAAATAGGTTGTTTTTTTTTTCAGGGTAGTTACTAGTTGAAATTTTTTGACCAGCAGTGGTCAGTCACCGTTGGTCGAAATAAACAGTTAACGTTTATGCTTTACTATAATGCTTATTTACAATGGTTAATATGGTTAATCTTTAATGCTTATTACACTTAATATACAACTATCATTTTTTCCGAATTAAATTTAATAATAGTGGGATTTTGGGAAAGAAGTGGGGTTAGGCTTCTTATCAGTGGTGCGATATCAGTATATTAATTATATGGTGCTCTAATCTGTAACCTACAGTTTTAATGAGAATTTAAAGTATTCTAAAAATTTCTATTTTGAAGAAAAATGGATGACTGGAAGTTCAAATTAACTGAAAGGAGAAATTTTGTTTTTTCTTCAATTTCTCGCAATTTTCTCAATGGTGACACTAGCGGGTTGCTTGAAAAAAACTTAGTGAGTAATGACTGCTCATAACATATAAAGACATCAATTTTGTTTTCATCTTTTTAATTTTTCTTACTCCTAGTAAGAGAAAGTATTACGTCCGCGCCAGATTTTCGAAACTGAGCTTTCACTAGAAATACATATTTTGGGAAATCCAGAAAATGAGAAAAATGTTTTTAGCGAATGGTTTGTATGTGTGTGTGTGTGTGTGTGTGTGTGTGTGTGTGTGTATGTGTTACAGAATATCTCAAAAACGAAAAGTCGCAAAAAGCTCCAAACTTTGTAATCCGTTTAGGCAGTAGCACCGCAACAGACAAAAAGATTTCGGGCAAAATTCATCAACCGGAAGTCGCGACATTACTGATTGTTGTTTTTAAAGTTTTTTGTGATTTTCTCAAAAACGGCTCCCTACATGTATGGTTTTGCCATCTGTAATATTAACACACAATAGAAGGATTGTTGGAATTCCAAAATTAAAGAAAGCAGGTTAACCGGAAGTGCGATTTTTACAAAATTGGTTTTCTAGGTTTTTTTTGGAATTTCCTCGAAAACCGTTTCAACGATTTCCTTTAATCTTGGAATCGTTGTCGTATAGATAGTAACTTTTCACTTTTATTTGTACCTTTTTCTGAAAATTAAACTTGCACAAGCTTTCTTGGTATTCGGCATAGAGCGCTTCCACATAAGGCCGTGCAGCTATACAAGTCAAATCCCCACCACTATTGTTATAGCCAGACCAACGAAACATTGTAACGTTGCAATTTCAAAGAATTGCAATACGTAAAAGTCGTATAGCGGGGGTTTCTCGCCACATTGGATGCCCGTATCTATATATATGTGCCAATATAATTTTACCTTTTGGCATGTAGAAAGAATTTTATAAACAATTGTAATTTCCTGAACAGCTAATAACTTTTGAATGTTTCCTGCGAACAAATAAGAAAATATGTTTATATTATATCTTTATATCAAACATATTTTTAACATTGTTTCAAAGACAGGAAATGTACACGATAAAAATCAATAGGTGGATTATGTATTAAATACTTGGAACTGCAAATACAGAATGCGCCCTATTTGCCAAAAATTAAGTTACAAATTAGAAAATAAAATTAGCCATAAAAAGAAGTGTGCTCGCCAATAAAGGTTTTCACACTCTCCCTGGCGAACAATATTAGAAATATCCCCTTCCACTCCGTTCGCGATTACAATAGAAAACAATATTGGAACACACAGTAAACAAGAAACAGCTGGGAATAATATTAATAATATGTGGTTAAATTATCTAGAGACAGGTGTCAGCTCAATCGCGCAACTTCTTCTCTTACCTTTCTCTTTATTTCTTTTAAATAATAGATTTTTATGTATTTTGTTTTTTTCTTTTTTATTTATATTTATTTATCTTCTGATCTTTTAGCGCGAAAAATTACAACAATTAACTTCTCTGTTGTTCAATATTCCCTTTTAAATTCTTTTAGTGATTGGCCAAAGTCCAACAACACTTAAAACATAACAAGTAGTGTTATAAAATTCAAGAAAACAACAGAATCACATTGTAAATAAACTGTGAAAATTACAAGTCATTATGTTTTTTTTTGTTTTAACACCTAGTTTAAATTAAAATACATAGTTTAGACAATTGTAAGAATGAGTATTGTAATTTTAATTTTACATACAGCCAATAGGAGTTCTGTAAAATTATTGCTCTCTCCTACTCCTCTCCACCATATAAGCGGAAGTATTGGGATCGGGTCAGTGTTTCGAGATTCAGTTTTCATGTGACTTTACATGTTTTATGGTCCCCTGAGCACCAAAAGAAAACAAAAAAGGTCTGGTGTATGTGTGTGTATGTGTGTGTGTGGATGTGTATGGGTGTGTGTGTGAAGTG
This sequence comes from Triatoma infestans, assembly GCA_011037195.1. NCBI lineage: Eukaryota > Metazoa > Arthropoda > Insecta > Hemiptera > Reduviidae > Triatoma > Triatoma infestans. Next base: position 30,896 of record JAAEAF010010365.1, read on the forward strand.
TGTATCTCTAAAAAAAAATCCCAGGAAGCTCACAGTTGGTATTCCGTTTAGAGATACTACCATCTTATCCGACATTAAGATTTCGGCAAAATCCGTCAACCGGGAGTGCTAATTTAATGATTTGTTTTTTCCGTATTCCTCAATTTTGTTGTAAACGGCTCCAAAAGATTTTCATTAAAACTATTTCTATTTCCATACATAAATACCTAGCACTTTTATTTGTTTAGTTTCACCACCAATATAATATTAATATACAACTTTCTTCCCTAGCGCTACGGCTCTGAAAGGACCTAAGCCCGTTCAATCAGCATCCTACATTCTTCACGACAAAATCGTGTAACTGTTTCAAAGAGTAGTACGGAGAAGACTGTGCTGTCCAAGTAAACATATAAATATTTCAAATTTAGTAAATATACTGCAGTATATAGGAATGACATTATGTAAACATTTTAAATTCTGAAATGGATAGTGTTAGGTAGAGGAAAGCGCAAAAAAGGCGACGCCAATAAAGTTGGCAAGTGTATCGTAGCCTTTAATCTAGGAAGTGCCATAATATTATATAGATATAGCAGGAACTAGAACTAGTTTAAAATACTAGTGCCATTAACGTTACGTGTACTGACATATTTTGCAGAAAAGAATTGATCTAGCTCTTCACTTCCGGTTTGATTATTTTAGAATATTAAATGAAAATATATAAATCAAAATATATAAGTCAAAAATAAATAAAGTGCAAGAAAAAAAATATCAGAATTTTGTAGAGAGCAAAGATGTAAAAGTTATTCAATTTTGATAGGTTGTAAGCGTGGTCCCATAAATGTGACTGACCCAAGTAATAATCCCTAGCTTGCTGATTGGACAACAAAACCTTAAACTCTATTTCCGAGAATGGTACTGGTAATGACCAGGAAATAAACATTAAAAAAGCCCATGTCAATTGTTTTTGTAATAAAAAAAGAATTTCATTTCGAATGAGTACTGTAGCAACGCAGGGAAACTTCTTTGTTCAATAACCACGATTGTATAGCCTCAAATCTAGAAGCACCCTTCTTGCAGTTATGGTCTCCAGATTACAGAAGGAATGGATATTGTGAGGAACGTAGAAGTAATCTTGATCAACGACCACCTTTTATTCAGGATCCAAGCCGTGGACACCTGTAGAAATGTTTCCACAGATTTGGGCTTTGTTTTGATGCACACTAGTGTCCTTAGTGGTCCCAAAGCGATGACAGAGCATTATGTTCGGAGGAAGTATACTTTTGTAACCTGGAGACCATAAGTGCCCAAAAAGGATGTTTGTAGATTTGAGACTATTCAATCTTGGTTATTTATCAAACAAGTTTTCTTGCATTGTTTTCTAATTTTAATACTGTGTTGGTTAGAAGATTAAGAACTGATTTGCTGAATTTTGAGGAAGTTATTGAATAGTGAAACTATCTGCCCGCATTCCTTTTGATACGCCATCTCGCAAATTGCGCAGTTCATTATCTTTCTTTGTTCCTTTTTAAAAATCTCATATATGTGCTAACAATGGCAATAATTCAAGAATCTGTAAAGGAATGGAGCGATTCTGTTTCCGGTGATGTTGATTTCTATATGTCGACTGCTGTTCAGGATATATTTCAATTGCTACAGTTTTCTAATTTTAATTGCTTATTGTTATTTTTTTATCTGTTCTTGTCATGTATCTTTATTGTTATTATTGTTGTACTGTCTTCAACCGTAGCCGTTGTTTGATACAATCTAAATAAATCTTCCACAATTCTGATTAGTTAATAATTTTTTTTTTTGGACTTATTATGAAATATATAATATTAAGCACAAATATGTTGTGTTCTTCGCAGCTACTACTTCAGAAATTTTGGCGCCCCTGCTGTTTTCCCAGCTTAACAACTTGCCTAATACTTATACTGACATCACGAACATTCATACAATACACATGGCCCCTATAGATGAAATTGATATTTGCCAGTAATTGATTTACTGCAGCTCACCACCGCACATAAGTAACTAACATATTTAACAGGACCATATTTTTTTCTTCTTTCGTAGATTTTTATGCTAATAAAGACTCTTCTTTCAATGCAAAACTTAGGAATAGAAAGAATGTTCTTCCGTTTCAAACAAGAAAATTTAATTAAAATTCTAAGTGAGGAAATATTTATCCGGGGTGATATTCTGTTAATGGTTGGCAAGACCTTCTATTGGGACGCAGGAGATGGTTGTGTGAAAGAGAGAGGTGAAAGACATCACGGGAAGGGAAAAAAAGTTGGTTCTTGAGATTGTGGCTATAATCTCATCAGATCGCAGTCGGCTACTCTAGCACAAGTGAAAACAAATAATTGACATACATCAGCTGTCTGACCAGGTTCCGTCTATTATTAACTTTCTATATAAACATAAAACATTAAATATACTGAGTTATAATATTAACGGCGTTAAAAATAAACTTATGGACTTGTGAAACTTTTGTTGAGAATGGTGATGAGTTAAATTATTCTAATAATTTTCCAAATTATAAATTAGTTTGGGTTCCAGCATTTAGGCTGGCAAAATCTGGGCGAGGTATGGTGTTTTATGGCAGGCAGGACCTCATAGAGGAAGGTATGATAAATTTAGGAAATTGGGTCAAATGGGACATATTCGAAATAAAGATTGATATATATACAGGAAATTGTTTTTGCTTCCATTGTGCCTGAGTCCAAGTAGTTAGGAGGATTTCACAATTCTAGGTGAGTTTATTTTATCATTTAATGATTTAGATTTTCTTCTACTAGGGGACTGGAATGGGTGATTGTCAAATTGTTGAGGAAAGCTTGCTGGAATTAAGAAACTGTAGTGAATTTCGGGCCTCGACAGATTGTAAGTTAAATAAAGAAGGGAAATTAATACTGGAATTTTGTGAAGAACAGGGATTTTTATTAGCGAGTGGGATTTTAAAAAAGAGTATACTTACACAGCACTTCAGGGTTGTTCTGTAATAGTTCTGGCGGCTCTCTATTAACAGCGTAGGACTAATAGAATATACTAAATAGAAAATGTAATTTTTGTCGTTTGGTCTATTGAGGTGAATTTAAATTTAGAAATAATGGAATAGGAAGCGGAATATCTTGCATGCAAAAATATAAATCAAATATAGAGGAGAAAATTGCAGATCTAGATTTTATTATGTAGATAATTGGGAGCTTGGTTAAAGATGTGATTAGAGATTGTGCTAGAGTAAAAAGTAGCTCTATAAGTCAGTTTCAGTCTATCCAAACTTGGTTTAATTTTCAATGATAAAGAAAAGTCAAAAGTATTGAAGGTATTGAATTAGTTAAGATCATCAGATTCTAGTTTGTTTAAGACAAAATATATGATTGCGAAAAAGAATACAGATACTATTGTAATAAAAAACGAACTGAATATTTCTGATGCTTTCCAGCACTGCGGAACCAACCACAAGAACTGAAATTATTTGCAGGCCGCAGAATCCATTGGAGTAGCCAAGGAGGCGAGTGAGTTATGGACACAAATTAGGAAATTTAAGAAGAAAAATAATAAATGTGGACTTTCAATAAAAATGTAAGATTGGGTAGGATATTTTTAACGATTATATATAATCCCCTCAGTTCTATACAAACAGTTCACTATGTAAAGCCGCTAGTAGTTGACGAATTATTTGATAAAGTTTTTTCTATTCTCGATTTGGATCTCTCACTGAAGAGATGTAAGTACTCGAAAACGCCTGGAATTTATATGGCATTCCCTTCGAGTTTTATAAGTTTGCGTCAACCACAATAACGGCACTACTTTTAATATTATTTAATCGGTTTAGCGGTGAAGGATTTGCCCCTGCAATCCTTTAATGAAGCCGTTGTTTATCCACTATATAAAAGCGGTGATATTAACTTATTGCAGAGATATTGTTCTCCAGGATGTAATTAAGAAAGTTTATACTAGTCTTCTTGCAGAAAGGGCGAAGATGTGATTGAAAGAGATAGATGATGATGAGTTGAAGAGAGGCCGGCTTTAGATCTGAGTACAGCACTTTTGACAATTTATTTGTACTCACTAATGTGATTGCTTTAAAATGGTACCAGAATTTCAAGAGAATATATGGCTTTTTAGTCGATCTTAAATCCGCTTTCGATTCTGTTGATGGTATAAATGTTTGAGATACCAAGTTATCAGTATGGAGGGTGTAAAGGAATGTGACTAGTTTTCGAAATCTATAGTTCAACAGGGCCGTAAGTTGAGCCCGTTGTTGTTATTGATACTTTTCATAAATGAGCTTAGAGATAATTTGGAAGGCGGTATTTGGGTCAGTGGACACAACTTATAGCTACTAATTTATGTGGATACATTGTGATTTAATTGACAGCCTGGTTGTACTTCATAAGATGATGACTTCTCTAGAAAAATAAACTGCTTGCTGAAATTTGGTTGTCAATTTAAAAAAATCTAAAGTAATGTTTTTAGAATAGACAGTGGAAAATTAAGAGATAAGGAAGGAAAAAAGGAAATTCAATAATGAATCTGTTGGAAGTCGTCACCGATACCTGGGCGTCACTGTATCCCTGTCGTTGTCTTTGGCGGCTCTTTTGTGTTCTGTTTCCCGTAATTCAATGTTAGGTTTAACAACTGTTTGGTCTGGTTTGGTGTCTAACGAACATATTCCAATTTCTGCAAAATATTGGGCAGAAATTTCTGTCTGGCGTTCAATATTCACTTACTGTGGTCAAGTTTGGTTAAATGTTTCGTTTGATGAAGTATTTTCTTTGGTAAAAGTGAATGTAAGCTCAAAGATTTAGAAAACAGATTAGTAAATTATTATTTTCAACAGTTTAGAGATAAAGCCATGTCTGTGGGGTTACATAATATTTACAAAGATCTGTCAATCAGTGTTTAGTACATGGATATAGGCTTAAATGTTAGTAATATTGGCAGGATTTTAAAAATTAGGAGAGGACTACTCAGTCTCAATTGTAAACCTTACATTCCTAATTTGATATATGTCTGTCCGTTATGTAATTTTAAAGAAAAAGGAATATGTACACAACTTTCTAGAACGAAGTGAAGTATTAAGAAGCGTAAGAAGAAATATTTTGGACTGCACCATACTGATACCCACTGACATGACTGATAAATTGAACGGAAATGCCTGGTCAGCATTATCAGGTTATGTAAGAGTTGTGTAGTCATATATGGTTGTATTGTTCATTTTCATTTCTAATACATACGAACGGTACGTATACGTTTTCAAAATTGTTATAATTTCAGTTTCACTTGTGGTATTATTGTTTTCAATAGAATTTTTCATTGATCTCTTTGTTGCTAAGTGTTATTCTGCACACCTGACAGACAGCAGTCGAGCTATTGTCAAAATTTAATACTTACCTTTAAAATATTGTTTATTAAAGTTATAATATAAAGCAAAACGAGATGTTTATACGGCAATGACCAAGGAGATTTTTTAAAGAAAAAAGAATTCGTTATTCCTCTACATTTCAGGTCTCTTAGGCTCTTCTTCAGGAGCTCTTTAGAGTAGGAGAGTAATGTATACGTTGAGAACGCTGAGATTGAAATTGAACGTGGATTGATTTGAATCTCAACGCTCCCAACGTTTACCTCACTCTCCTACCGTAAAGAGCTCCTGAAGAAGGGCACCCGTAATAAAAAATTCTTTTTTCATTAAAAAACTCCTCTGCCAATTGGCCGTATTACATCTAGTTATAATTTTAAAGCCTTTTAAATGATTAAAAACCATTTTTATAAATAAGGTATTCTTATATAAAGTATTGTATTACTTAAATTTGGAGTTTCGTGTCAGTTCGTATGTACTGAAAGATTGATTCTGCTAGGATTACTTTGGTCACACCCAAATTGAAATGGCCACGCCCAATATCTAACAAATTCAGTGATTTCAGCAACTTTGTTTCCTAAAATATTTTATTTTGTTTTTGTTGTATTTTCGTGCAATGAAAGGAGTAAGGGTTAGATTCTACTTGAGAAAGCCAGACAACTATTGCGCGATGACCATATAGCTCTTTAATAAAACCCACCTGGTCACTTGACTCTTCATACAGACCTTGACCCAAGTGTTTGGTTGTATTAGTATTATTATTATTAGATTCTAGAATAAACGTATTAACTTTGGTTTATATTTCATTAATATGAGTCTGTCTGTGTTTATATTGTTTGGGATATAAGGGAACGGAGATGTAGCGGTGAGGAGATAACGCACTAACTTTGTGAAATTCCTTTTCCCCCTTCCTTCTTATTCCGTTAGCAAAATAAACAATTCATAATAAGGTTTATTTAAAAGGATATGCTTTGTAAGTTCAGTTAATTATACCTGCATTATTTACATAATAATCTGTATTAATATTTATTTAATCTTATTAAAGCAGAAAAGATTAATAATTTATCTAAATTTCCTTATGCTGCGTGAAGGAAATGTAAAACTGGGAAAACGGGATGAGACTTACTAACAATCAACAATACTAAACAAGCTTGTCAATGACCACCCAAAAAACTATGTTTCTAGTATCTTGTCCTAAATACCTAGAATTCCCCTTTTGTAAAATTACAATTGGTGGGGGAGAAATCTGTCAGTAATAGACTCCGCAATGTTCTTGACGATCCCATGTCTGCAAAATAAAAATCAACTTCGCGCGATAGCGCTCAACTCTCTGTTGACTCTATTTCTATAGGAGGAAAAGTCCCGAAATCGGGTCACATTTTCCAAATAGAATGTTCAAGGGATTTTTATGTTGCTTTGAAGGCACTGTGGCCTTCATGGGTCTTCACATCCAAGTTGGTACTAGAATGTTCTAGAAGACTCGAAGAACTACTTCCATGGAGGAAGTATACCAGGTCAAATGGGGGAATTTTTAAGGAATGAGAAGGTGGATAGGTTTGCCAATTTAGGCGTCTTTCTCTCCCTTTCATTGGTCCCGAGCCTGTTATTGGCACATGTCGGTCAAGCTTCCTGTCATGGATAGTTTCACAGCATTCATCCTTATGAATGAGCACAAGTCCATCCATTGCGTCAGCAGTGTAAGATGCTCATTGGGAATCCGTACAGGATTATTAGTGAGCTGATACTGTTGTCTTTCACGGATTTCTCTCAGGTATCTGGTTGAACCCCGCACTGGGAATTGTGGTTTAAGGAGACATCACCACATAATGGGGCTCATGTCAGATGGGAAGAAACACCCATACATCTTATGACAAATTGGAAAGAAATAAACGACAAGTGGCGAAATCGATTACAGTTACTCTGAGAAAGGAATATTTTATAAAACTAACTTCCCTTTTTTTTGAATCATCAATTATAGTTTAAATCTAATGAGGGGTGAGTAAACCAAGTAGGCAATCTTATTAAAAGGTTTTGTTTCCAATCATCACAGATAATGTGCAAATCATACTTATATAAAATTGATCAGCAACAATCTTCTAACAGTACATCACGGAAGATGTGGAACGCATAAATATAAAAAGTCCTCATTATATAAATGATAGAAATACCTCTTTGAATATTAAGGATGATACTTTTCATCCAAGTACTTCTGAAAGAATTATATCATCAGAGAGAGGTGTATAAAGTGGGGTTTCGTTTTATGAATGCATGCAGGTGCTCATAATCAAATTTATGGGTCAGATAAATAACAGTAATGCGCATTGATGATGCGCATTACTCACGAATTATGGTTGATAGCTGGCTTATAGCGACAAGCTGCCACTTTTTTTCCTTCCCATTAGCCTTCGCCATAAGTAATAATGTTGCATATTACTCGTTCACAATTGCCGATATCCAGCATATGCACATTTACAGCTTCATATCATATACTCAGTTAATAAATACTTGCATTCATATTTCACCCTGCTATTTAAAAATAAATAAAAAACAATTCTGACTTTTATGAAAATTGCATAAAAGCATTGTGAGCATCACTGCGGTAAGATTGTGCTATTATTTCACAACGGACAGTTTAAAAGAGAAAAAATTAATCTGAAAATAGGACTGTTTTTGTGCTAAAATTAGAATCTGTTAATTTTCCTATTGCAGATTATAAAATATTAACCAGTAATTCGCTACATTATGGGAAATTCTTATCGGACAATGTCACACAAACAAACACGCACACACATAGACAACAACACATACACACACAACTCACAAAGTGGTGAGATTACTCCACCAATTTGGCGCCATCAATATACCGTACCGCTCTCACTTATCCCAATCCCCACCACCACTTCCCCCTGTTCACTCCTATTCTCCCTTCTAGAAACTACTTTTATTAATGATTTGTTCGTGACAAAAACCAATAAATCTTGAAAAATATGTATGGTATTATTGCTGGGTAGATCCACCCTTACCAACGTGATTCACTTTATAACCTGAAAATATATAGAATTTTACAATATTTATATATATAAAATCTAACGAGAAATCACACAAATACCTCTCATGTGCAAATTTAGGTTCCGTGAATTGAGTTTTTATGAATTATTAAATGCTACTAGTTAGTTAGAGATATATGTGTTGGTGGTTGGATATGTAGCGTACGCCACCGCGACCTCTTATGAGTCTATTGTGGTAGCCCACAAGTTAGAGTTTTTCTCCAATCCTGTCTGTTTAACTGGAGTCTGAAGAGAGACTTCTGGGCGTTCCTTGAAGGCACATACTCCCTCAAGCCCTGTCTCTTTTATTACATGTAGGAGTCCTGAGAGAGAGACTTTTGGGTGACGCTTACAGGTTTTAGCCTCCTTCTCTAAAGAGGAAAAACTTTAGCCATATTTTAGGCAAGTAAACATTTAGTAAATATTATAATTCAGAAGAAAATTGGTCAATTAGTTAAATGACTTTGTTAACTGCCTTCAGAGAAAGTCGTGTTCAAGAGCAAGTCGAGTGTTTCACATCAGAAATGGTGTATCACTATTTTCTCTTTTTGTTATGTGTTACCAGCTTTACTCAAAAACTGAGTAATTGCAGGAAGTTCAAAGCTGATAATTCAAGCATATTTCCTAACTGGAATTTAAGTTATTTTTTGTGTTTTTTATGAGATCTTCTCGGATGTTATTTCGGACCCTGAGCAAGAGAAAACATTTACACTTTCCTGTAAAGTGCCATTTACAATAAATTAGAAGATTCTACACTGACACCTCATATTAATAATAATTGAATGTTTTGTTGAAATTCTGAGTTTGAAGAAAATCAGTTTAACGCAAATGTCACTTTTTATTGATCTTTTTTTTCTTTAGTTTTCTTTGATTTTTCTTGGTAAAGTCACCAACCAGATTTGTTTATACTTTTCGGGTTTAAACTAAACTTTTTTTTTTTTTTTTAACGTACTTAGATTCATTAGTCACTTTTGTTTGGTACTTTTTTCCGAGAAAATTGATTTTCCAGATATCTAGGGATCCTGGAAGGTCAGGCTTTCCCTCCCCTGTTATATAATATTGAAACCTGCTCAACTTGTAGCAAATATTCTAACTTTGAAGTAATATTTATCAATTATAAGTATAATAAAGAATTGTACATTCATTCTAGGAATTAATTCTCCCGTTAATTTCTTTACTGAAAATCCACACATTTTCATCGTATTAATTTCCCCCAAATAAATATTTAACATTTTTGGTAGTAATAATCTCCAGTTTTAATAAATATGGCACGTAGTATAGTGGGAAAAAAAAGGTGAAGAAATCATTGCGCCGACTCAGACAACTATAAATATAGCGAGCCGTATGCTAAACATTATCGTCAGTATTGCGCATGTCCTTAGTATATCTGCGTTTATTTACATACAAAAACATATATATCGTATATATGTATATGTGAATATCAAATAAATACTTTAATAATATAAATTCATTAATATTAATAAGTTTTGATCATTTTGTTAGTTTTTTTTCTTTTTATTTTTCTTAACTCTTATTTTTTTCAAGTGGAATTAGTGTGGTATCTTAAAATTTTTATTCTCAAATAAATCACCATAGTGACGTCGGGTCTCCTGCATCGGTAAATTTCGCTAAAATTACAAGGGTAAAAATAAAAAAAAATAAAAAATCATTTCCCTTTTACTCAGGTAACTGTTGTAAAAGATTTAATTCCACTATTTTAATGAACTAAATTAAAATGACACAACTTTTGGACCGGTGTTGCCAAATAGGAAATATTTGTGCTGTAAAGGCATTTCCGTTTTTAAATGTTTCCATTTCCTTTCACCCCCGCAACAAGAAATAATAAAGTTTTTTACTTTCTCTTACTCCTGGTAAGACAAACTATTACAATTGTGTTGAATTTCCACCGGAACTACATGTTTTGAGGTCGCCTGAGTACGAAGGAAATGTTTATAGCGAATGGCCGTATGTGAGTGTGTGTGCACAACAAATTGTCTTAAAAAGTCGCACAAGCTCTCAAACGTGGGATTCTGTTTAGATACTGACATCGCATCTGACACGAACATTTCGATCAAAATCCATCAACCGGAAGTGCGACTTTACTGAATGTTTTTTTTCCCAATTATTCGCGATTTTCTCGCATCCGACTGCAACAATTTTTTATGAACTTTGTACCTATACACACACACACACACACACACATATAAATACCTATCATTTTTATTTAAAACATTTCCCCAGGAAATTTTATTTTCGGGGGTTTCCGGAAACACATTTGGCGTGATGCTTTCTTCTAAAGTTCAGCACTTCAAGTACAATGCATGGTTTCACCATCTCCATTAGAAGTATTCCAAATATATATAATAGGATTCCAAATTTGAAGAAAATCGGTTAACCGAAAGTGCGACCTTATGGAATTGGTTTTTGGGAATTTTCTTAAAAACGGTTGCAACGATTTGCTTGGAAGTTTGAATGCTCATGG
>JAAEAF010010366.1:0-16645 GCA_011037195.1 Triatoma infestans
GGTACTTCCGGTTGAGGAATTTCGACAGATGACCCACGGTAGGATCTCATGGTGACACCTAAACGGAATATCAAGTTTGAACTTTCTATGAGTTTTCGTTTTTGAGCTATGCGGTTCACATACCACATGCACACACACAAACAGACCATTTGCTAAAAACCACTTTTTTGGACTCAGGGGGCCTCAAATCGGAGATTTCCGGTGAAAACTCGATATCGAAAACTTGGCACGATTACAATTCTTCCTCTTACTAGGAGTAAGAGAAAGTAAAAAAGTAAAACGAAAAGTCGTAGGAAGTTTAAACTGAGTATTCTCCCAACGATTCAGTCACAAAGATTTCAGCAAAATCTATCAACCGAAAGTGCGACTTTACTGAATGTTTTTTTTGAATATTCCATGATTTTTTTTCAAAAACAGCTCCAACGATTTTCTTTAAACTAAGTATTTCATCTGCACATATGAAGAGCAAAAACTTTATTTAAAACATTGTCCCAGGAACTTTTGGCGTTTTTGCAGAATAGTAACATAGAGCTTTCGTTTGAATTACCACCTTGTTGCAAGCTTTGTTGGTTTTGATATAGAGCACTCCACATAGTCGCTCAGGTATACAAGTGAAATCCCCACCATCATGTTTATGGCTAACCCAACTGAACGTTTGTAAATATTTATATTTTAATAAAAATTTCAGAGTTTCAAGAGAAAGACGCGTGAGTATTTCACACCAGATTGTTTTTTTTTTTTATTTAGATTTTATCTCAAAACATGTAATTCCGATGTAAATTCAATTTTCAACAATATATACCAATCGCGATACCTCCCTCCTCTGCAGCGGTAAGAGAAAGTAATCATGAAACACTCACATGACTTTCTCTTACTGCAGTTTACAAAATTATAATTGACAAATTTTGTAGTTAGTGTACCAAATTTAATGAAATTCGTCCGTTATTTTATGGAGAAAATCGTGAAAAATAAAAAAAATCTGTTCAGTAAAAACGCACATCCGGTTTATTAATTTTCTTAAAACTCGGAATTTTGGCAGTCTATTGATTTCTAATTAATTTTGTGTTCAACAAATTATAACCCCAACCATTCCCACAAAAGTAGCTTTTTAAATGATTTTACCCAAAGAGATGTTTCAAATAAAAGTTGTAGGTCTTTGTCTGTGTAGTTTACGTACTTAGATTACAGAAAATCATTGGATCCGTTTCAGAGAAAATAGCATAAAACTGAAAAATACTACTTAGTAAAAACGCAATTCCGGTCATCCGATATTCTTTAAACTCGGAATTTCAACAACATATTTGATGCTAATTAGTATTGTTTAGATGTTAGAATTGTGTAATAAACTGAAATAGCACTTTAGAGGAAACTGTAACCCCAACCCTTTCCCTAAAAGTACCCTTAAATGAATTCAAATAAAAGTTATAGCTCTTTGTATGTGAGTAAAGGCGTCATAGTTTCAAGAAAATCGGTGTAGCCATTTTTGAGAAAACCGCAAAAAAAACGAAAAAAAAAAACGGTTAGTAAAGTGGTACTTCCGGTTGAGGAATTTTGACATATGACCAACTGTCGGATCCCAGGGTGATTCCGAATATCAAGAGTGAAATTTCTGCGATTTTTCGTTTTTGAGCTATACTGTTCACACACACACACACACACACACACACACACACACACAGACCATTTTCTGAAAACCACTTTTTTGGACTCAGGGGACCCTCAAAACGGATACTTCCGGTGAAAACTCAATGTCAAAAAATTTGGTACGATTATAATACTTCCTGAGGGAAGGGATTAGCTCAGTGGTAGCGCGCTGGACTAGCAACGCGGAGATCACGGGTTCGAATCCAGCCGTGCTACCCTTAGATTTTCTCTTCCTAGGAGCCCCTACAGCTCACTGTCCGGTGATGGACAGTGTTGTCTGTAACGGGAGAACACTGTCCGGAGGCCGGCAGTGCACTGAGAAGGCTCCGGGCGCAAATGACCACAGATGTTAAGACGCCTTAAATTAATAATAAAAAAAAAAAAAAAAAAAAAAAAATACTTCCTCTTACTAGAATTAAGAGAAAGTAAAAAAGTAATAAACAGCCATTTCTTTCTTGTACCATGTAATCTTTAAAAATTAATGAAACCTTATACATTTTTCTCTTTTTTTCTAGGAAGAAAAGATGGAGCTTAAATTTAACTGGATTCTACTTGACATTTTCTTCTTTTTTTCCTTTCTTGCCTCTTTTCCATGTTTATTTATTTATTTATTTTTTTCTTTTTAACAATCTTATACTTTTCTTCTTCCTCGTTTAGACCATTTTTATGCTGGGGAAATTCGATAGGAGTTGAAAAGAAGACGATGCAAACAATTTGGAAAAGTCAAAGAACCAATTTTTCCACTGCTAAACTTAGTCTGTCATCCAAATGTTCCTTTTACGTTTCCTTTACTAAAACCTAAAAAAAAAACTCTCTCTCTTCCACTCTCTCTCTCTCTCTATTTTACTCTTACCTTCACTCCCTCCATCGTTTTCTATCTTTTCTTCAAACATCTTTGGAAGGTAAAGCCCTAAGAGTTAAATTCCTTCGCCCAAGTTCTTCTCTCTTTCCATGTTTGCCACCACTTTATCTACTCATCCTCTTTTAGTACATCTAGAGCCACCGAATTTGCCACTGACATCAGCGACTTACCTTAGTACTGGCATAATACTTCCAAACTTCTCTCTCGATCTCCTCATCCTACTGACATAGTATACACACGGTTGATGGACGTACGTACATAAGTACCTCTCTTAGATCTTAACGCTCTCCATCCCCGATTATTATTAAGCTTTTCCTAGATAACGCGGACATATGTTAAGCATAAGTTAAACACAAACAGTAGAACAGGGCTATTTGTCAAAGAGGTAATGTGTGTAACAGTGTGCTGGAGTGTGTGTGACCCATTTATATATATACATATATGAGCGTGCTTATGTGAACGTGTATTTTGTAACTACAATGAGCAATATAATGACAAAGAGAGGGTGACGAGAAGACATATCTAAGGGAAAGATGGATGAATGGATAGAGGTAACACACCGGTCAAATTTGTCCTGACGTTAAACATATTCATATTATGGAAGTGTGTGCCAGAGACAGATAACCGTATACCATCGCCGCCAGAGTGAGGGGTAGCAGAGTTTTGCTCTAATATAACTCGTGACACTAATTCTGAGCTACACCTACTGCGACATACTGTAGACACTGAGATTAATACTTGAAAATCTAATTACAATTGCTATTTTTTAATTACAAAGCTACTTAACCAGTTTTTAGGATCCAATTTTCTATATTATGAAATCGGAACGTATTTCTCATTAAATTCACCCCCCTCTTTTCCACCCACTTCTTCAATATTCAGTATAGTTGCTCTGAAAAGAAGAAAGTCTCAGTTAAGGCAATAACCTCGAACTCTTAAGTAAAACGCCTTAAATTTCTAGTGCGATTATTGGGAACTTATAAACATGAGAGATGATATATTTTAGAGGAGCACTTCCTAATCTATGGCTCATTGATCCGGCGCTCACGATGAAATCATCCAAATCGTGTTACCAATTAAATACTACTGAATATCCAGTGTTTATATGACGGAACACCTTACTAGATTCGTCAAACAACTAAAAATCGACAGCTATTTCCCAATCAGCATTTGTTCTAGGCTAGAAATTAGAGCCCCACAACAAATGCAAGATGATTAACACTATTTCCTAGCAAACGAGCTGAAAATAGAACTCAATTTTATTTTAGCAGGCAACTTAATTTTAGCCAGCAAGAAGAATTCTATAAATATTATTTTGAATTTGAAATATCTTTTCACCATACAGTGGAACATATGAATTTTTCGGAAAAACAATATGACAGAATGCAAAATTCTTTCTATTCTTATATTTAATAGATATTGAAATAATATGTAACATATTAGTAAAATATCATAGTATAGCCAATATTAAAATTACGTAGTTTCTATTTCTGGAACTTAGACAAGGTGCTGTTCATTATTAGAATGATTTTTTTTTTTTTTTGGGCCACTTTTCCAAGTTCCTTGTTAATTAGACGAAGCGCGGGGCCCTACGCGATTGCATCTTACGCCTTTATGGCGAGAAACAAAGATCTGTGATCTAAAATTGTAAACAAGTGAAGTTTATAAGGTTTTAAGCTAATTTGTATTGTAGCTAGAATAAACATAGAAATATGTAAATAGTGTAATGAATGGTGTGAGGTTAAATAAATGAACTAAAGATTAATGCCAATAATAATTATTATATAAGTTTATTTGAAGAAATGTTATAAATTCAGCAGTGAGAGAAAGTCATGTCACTTTTTTTTTCACCAAATTATTTATTTATTTTTTCTCACCACTGTACTCTTGATAATGATGATTAATTTTTGGAGCGACTAGTAGATATTGTCTTCGCGCGTTGGTCTAGTGGCTAGCGCGCTCACCTTTCGTGCGAGAATTCAGGGTTCGATTTCCGTGAGAGCAAAGTCGGTGTTGACCCAGCATCGTGATAAAAAGTGGGAAGCTACAGTTAGTAGCGCCTTAGATGGCGAAGGCCGGAACTAAACAGCATGGGAACTGCGGCGTGCTTACCACCCCCCCCCTATTCAAATCGCCGTCTGGCAAGCTTTGGCCCTTCATGGCTGTTGCACCATAGGAAAAAGAAAGAGTAGATATTATTTCTCGATGCGAAGCTATTCGAACTGAGGTAGTAATACTGTAATGTGTTAATATTGGCAGCATTGATCTTTCTAGATAGCAGTGCACTATATCCTCCGTCAAAAAAAAGAAGAAAAAACAACTAAAAACTGTTAATTTGATAATATGTGGTGTGTGGTACTATTAACGTTTTTGTTTTTCACTAACATTGACAGTTTAAGGCTTGTAAAATAACTAAGAGTTTTTGATAAAATTGTACAATGGCTATGCCCAAGCATCGAGCGCCAAGCATTCTCTAGGCTTTTTTTGTACCCGACGTTTATAGTTAATATTTTATATCTGTTTTTTAATATTATCTGGAAATAAAATGAAGGGGAGCGCTTGCAAACAGTTCCTTTCGGGAGCAATTATATACCACTATTTTACTTTCCGGCGCCACCTAATTCCTTAAAATAAAATAAAAGATTAGGCATTCGAACTAGATGATCATCCATCATTATATTCTTGTACACTACCAACCAAAAGAACGCTATTCTAAGCCGGTACCAACTAGTGTAAACTTCTCAAGAATGTATTTTCTTAAATTCACACGATTCCTTGAATTGAAATTAACCAATTACAAGAAAAAAATCTGGAGTGAAACTCACACACAACTTTCTTATACTCCAGTTTACAAAATTGTAATTGACAGATTTTATAGTTAGTATACCGAAATTCGTCGATGTTTTTATGGAGAAAGTCGTGAATTAGCAAAAATGCACTTCCAGTTTACTAATTTTCTTTGAACTCAGAATTTTGGCAATATATTTATTTCTAAATAATTCTGTTTAGATGGTAGAATTGTATGATCACCTAATATAACACATTAGAGGAAAATATAACCTCATCCCCTCCCCTAAAAACCCCCTTAAATGCCTTTATCCGGAGAATTGTTAAAAATAAAAGTTGTAGCTCATTATATGTGTAGTTCACATATTTAGTTTAAAGAAAATCGTTTGGAACTATTTTTGAGAAAATCGCAAAAAAGTGAAATGAAAAATCATTCAGCAAAATGGTACTTCCGGTTGACGAATTTTGACAGATATCTTACTATCAGATCCCATGGTTATACCTAAACAGAATATCAAGTTTGAACTTTTTACAGTTTTTCGTTTTTTAGCTATGTAAAAACCATTTTTTTGGACTCAGAGAGACCTCAAAACGTGTATTTCCGGTGAAAGCTCGAAATCGAAAATTTAACTCGATTACAATACTTCCTCTTACTAAGGATTAAAAGAAAGTAATAAATACTACTCAAATAATATAGTTTATACGTTAATTTTTTTTAAAATTTGAATTCATAATTACACTTCTTATGCTATATATAATATATACTCGTATTTTGTTATTTTAGAATCACTTGGCAAAAAATAAATATTAATAAACACAGATTTTGTAAAAAATATTTAAAACTTTCTAATACTCTTAATATTCAAATCAGTAATAAACAATATTCATTATTATGTCTTCATTTCAACTGTTATATTTCCTGCCCCAACAAACTCATACGGTGGCCATTAATAGCATCAAACCATGCGTATTTAGATTTTAAAATTTACAATTATACAGCTTGAAATTTATGGTGAACGTGCTTTCTTGAAATTAGTATTCTGACATATTATGAAAAACTTGCTTCATTCCAAGAAGAGTAGATGTGAAAAAGGTGAGTGGGTTGTCTATTCTATACACTGACCGAGTTTTAATAATTGTCAATATACTTGTACTTCATAAAAAGAAGAAAAAAAAAAAGAAATAAGTGATTGACCCTTAAACCCCAAACCCGCTAAAAAAAATAAATAAATTAGAATCAAATTTAATATCAATTTAAATTCTCTCATATGATTTCGTAGAACAAACGTATGGTAAATATGTATAAATTATTAAATATATATTTGTAAATATACACTTTACATACATACACTTTCAAATCAACATTAGACATCAATACATAAAAAATAAGGACAAAAACACATGTTCACATACATATAGAGGTGGAGGAGTCTGGGAATAACAGATTTGAGGGATTGAGGTTTGGTGCCCTCTCAAGAAATCCAAGCACACCAAGATGGGCACTTAAGTTAGAATCATATTTATGTAAGTAGGCTGAATGCTTTTTATTTTTCTATGAACAAACCAACAAAAATGTTTCTACTGTTCTGTTTTATTTGCTTTTTGTTTTATCAATTGTTTACTATAAGCTAAGTGTAGTGAATGTGAGAAGGAAAGAATTAGCGAGAATGCATTTAGAAATGAGATAGAAATAAACTAGAAGATATGCTGAACACTAATATAATGAAATAGAAACACAAACTGCAAGTTCAACACTGTTGAATGATATTAGAGAATAAGGTAGCGAGAGCATAATTAAGATTGAGACAGACTGGCTGAGTATTAGAAAGTAAGTAGAATGATTTTGACTGACTGGTGTTTATAACTCTTCTAAAGGTTCCGCTAGGGCTGGCTCGCCTATATATATATATATATATATAGAATTCTCCCTCCCTAGTTTGGCCGAGGTAGGGAGTAACTAATGTTTGATTCTTCATTAAAGATCTTTAATGATTCGGATTCCATTACATAAGTAAAATATTTTATTACTCGACGTTTTTTTGTCGACTTCTATTAAGATTGCTTTTGTGTACGCGTATTTTGATGAGAACAGTTTTACTATTTCTTTATAGTTTGTCTGATAATAATAAAGTGTCGACCTTTTTTATTTGTATTTTTCCCTTTCATATTCTTTTTTCCTTTGAATATCAGTTCCTCAATTTTTTATTTACCTTAATTATTCAACATCTGACATCCCTTGTGGGGAACTGAAAGAAAGGTTAAAGGAATGTGTGAAACTCAGCAAGGAAAGGACACATCTGAGAAGGATTTTTACAAGACAGGCAAACGATCTGGAGGAAGTTTTAAGGAATAAAGGCGCTAATTTAAACAAGAATTTAGGAAATTCCAGATACAGCTGAATGCCTTTTTGCCCTGGATCAACAGGGCAATGAAATTCTTTTTACCTTAGATATACATTATTCTCAGTTAGCGAAAGATTAGATGGTGTTGAGAGTTACCGTGACAAGTGGTGTTCTCTCAATGAAACCGTAAGTTGTTTTTTAATAACAGCAAGAATAATGTCGAAAAGAACTGTTCGATTATTGGTAGTAATGAGAGCGCTTCACGCCAAAATTATAATTTACAAAAATTAAAAGTCATACCTTTCGTGGTAATTTAAGAAATTGGATTAATTTTTGGTCCCAGTTTCGAAAGATACATGAGAACTATCAAATGGATCTTGAAGCAAATTTTCAATACTTAGTACAGTGTACAATTGAAGGTTCTTCTGCCAGAGAGATTATTAGATAGTTTTCTGCCCTCTGCCGAAAATTATTACGAGCTGATTTTGAAGACCAGATTCGGCCGAGAAGAGCTTCTAATAGAGCTATATGTACGCGAATGTTAAACCTTGTTTTAAAGAATGCTACCTCTCAGAAAATTATGCCACTAAGATCTCGCTATGATCAACTAGAATGTCAGTTAAGATCGCTGCAAACCCTTGGGGTGACAGAGAAAAATATGCATGCATGTTATATGCTTTTTCCTTAGGCATTCCAAATATCCAACGAGTAATTTCCTTGAAGTCTGAGAGTTCCTTTGAAAGTGAAAGAGAAAGAGAGTGGGGGCAGATGAACCTGGTGAACCCTTGCAAGAATTACTAAAATTACTTCGCAAAGAAGTTGAGAGTGAGGAAAGGATTTTATGAGCACAAACAGTTTTTGGTGAGCAAGAAGTTCAACGGCCGATAGTGAAGAAAACAGGTAACTTTTCAAAAAGGAATGTTCCCAGTGCAACGAAAGTAGTTAATATAAAATTGTCAGATAAGCAATCAAGTGTAGTTTGTGAGAAGAATCATGATTCTTCTGGCTGTTTTAAGGCGCAAGAACTGACGGTAGACGAGATCAAAACTTTAGCGATGGCAAAGGGCTGTTGTCTTCTTTGCCTAAGAAATGGTCATCTCAAGCGACAGTGTAAAGCTTCTCTGAAATGTATAATCTGCAAAGGTAGCATGTACCGTTGTTGTGCTCTAATAGACAGGAACAATTGCAGGAGAAAGAGCTCAAAAATCGTTTGATTCCTCAGGTAAAACTACAAAAATTGAACATTCACTGACCGATACTCAAACCTGACTCTCAGATTTATTTGAAAACCTTGAAGGTAGTTTTGCGCAATGAGGGCGGGGAGTGCACTGGAGTTTATTTTTGACGATGGCTCGCAGAGATCGTATATTACCAAGAAGATGGCGACTCTCCTGCAGTATGAGCCCATAAATTCGGAAACACTTGTTCATGCATTGTTAGGTGGAACAAGATCGAAGCCGGAAGAGCATAATATGTACAGAGTTAGAATTGCTAGTGCTGTAAATGACTATTCTTGCAATTTTAAGGTTTAGATAAAGAAGTTATATGCCAATCATTACCAGTAATTTCTCAAACAAGAGGTCCATGGGTGGAAGAACTGGATATGTATTACATATTTCTCTGTTTTCTGGATATGAATTACATATTTCTCTTACAGAAGAAGCTAAGGGTGATACTGACATCCTCGTTGGAGCAGATATTGCAGGGAAGGACTGACAGGTAATAGAAAAATTTTGGAATGCGGCAGTAGAAACGCATCTTCGATGGACATTGATGGGTAAGACCAGCGAAGAGAGTAATGCCTGCCTGTATGAGCAGTATTGGTTTAAAGTGTGCTGATTTTTCTGCTTTAGACCTATGACGTCTAAACGTTATTGACATTGAAGACCCCATCACAGCAAAGACACAGGAAGAGCAGGCCGAGGAGGGAAGGCGACACTTTTGTAAAGCCACCAGTATTCGAGAAGATGGACATGGATTCGGTATGAGGTATGTTTACCATGTTGGAAAATCATCCTCCCTTGTCTACTAATTTTCATCCGCCCAAAAAAGATTACATTCAGTTATTAATAAATTAGAATCTTGTAAGTTGATTGGAAGATTTTCGATGAATGTTTGCATTTAAGTATTGTTGAGGAAGTTGGAATGAATGAAATTGAAGTTGGCCGTTACCTTCCTCATCGACTTGTAATAAAAGAAGGAAGTACTACAAGAATTAAACCTATCTTCGACGCTTCCTCTAAGCAAAATAACGAACCTTCTTTGAATCAGTGCCTACATAAAGGGCCTAATTTGATTGAGCAAATACCTAAGATTTTGACACGTTTTCGTTTGGAACGTTTAGCTGTTGTGGCTGACGTGAAGAAAGCATTTTTGCAAATTTTAATTAATCCAGAAGATAGAACGTTTCTGAAATTTTTATGGCAAGAAGTACAGGGGAATTTAAAGGTTTATCGACATGCACGTGTAGTCTTTGGAATTTCTTACAGCCCTTTTTTATTGGGAACAGTCATGGAACATCTTTTAGATAAGTCTGAAGAGCTCAGCGAACAGCACAAGGCAGCATTCTTCTCTAAAGAAACAAGTCAGAAATTGAAGAAATCGTTTTACGTTGACAACTGTGTTGCCAGTGTCCCGAATGAAGTCGAGCTGCGCAACTTTATTAATGACTCCACGGAAATATGATAGGGAAAAATTATGTAATTAGAGTTAAAATTTCTGAATTGGACCTCGATAGAGTCAAGTCATTGACGAGAAGGGATCTATTATTAGTGACACAAAAGATATTTGACCCGATAGGTATTATTGCACCGGCTACACTGATAGCTAAACTATTGGTTCAAAAAACTTGGCTTTCTGGAGGTGACTGGGATGATCAAGTTCATGAATATAGACAGGAGAAGTTCAACAAATAGTTGAATGAAGCTCATCTCTTAGTAGACATTGAAATTACTCGTTGGATATTTGGAATGCCCAAGGAAAAAGCCACTGTTTCTTTGCATATCTTTTGTGATGCCAGCTTGGCAGTATGTTTTTTACGCTGCGAAACTGAAAGTAAGGTTAACATTACCTTTCTTGAGGCTAAGACTCGTGTGGCGCCTGTCAAGAAGAGCACCATTCCGAGACCGGAATTGTTGGCTGCGCTGATTGGAACCAGGTTAGCTCATAATCTCAAACTTAGGAAGTGTTAAGTGTTATTATTGGAACGATTCTACTGTCCTCGCCTAGATCAAGAGGGATGAGCCATGGGGAGTGTTTGTCTGGAACCGAATTAACGAAATTCGCTCACGAAGTTCAGAGGGTGAGAGGCATCATGTCCCAGGATTATTAAACCAGGCAGATTTGTTAAGTCGAAAGTTGGCTGACGGCTGACGAATATAAAAGTGCTGAAAAGAGGCTTTTGAGATTGGTGCAGTAGGAGTCTATCCAAGGTAAGAGCCTTACAAGACTCGCGAAGTTGAAGGTATTCTCTGACTCTATGAATATTATTAGAGAGAGGACCATAATATGGTCGAGAAAAGATACAGAAGATTTTCGTGCGCCAATAGTTCTTCCTTCGGCTAACTGCATCGCGGAGAATCTTATTTTAGAAGAACACCAGCGGAGTTGTCATCTAAAGGGGCAAGGGCTCTTGAACTTTTTAAGAGAGAGTACTGGATTCTGCGAGGGAGGCAAACAATTTAACAACTGATAAAGTGTTGCACTACATGTCAACGATTTGATTTTAAATCATATGATGTAGAACCTCCTCCTTTGCCTGAAGATAGAGTTCGGGACGGAATAGTCTTCGAAATGTGTGGATTGGGTTTTGCAGGTCTCTCTATCTAAGAAACTCCAGAAAGGTATTATCACTTGTGCAATTTACCGAGCAGGTACATTTTGAACTAGCGTCATCCTTATCTATGGAGGAGTCCATGATGTTATTTAGAAGATTCATTGCCCGCAGAGAAAGGCCCAGCATTATGTATAGTGACATGGTACAAACTTTCGCGGAATGGATGCTGCCTTAAAGAAGGTTGACTGGAAGCGAATACTAGACCATAGCTCAATACGACACATAGAATGGCGGTTTAACCCACCATCTGCTTCTTGGTTGGGAGGCTTCTGGGCGATTAATTGGTTTACTAAAGGGATTATTGAGGAAGGCTTTAGGAAGAGCCTGTTTATGTGAGTGCGAGTCCTTTATTAATTCTAGACCATTAGTTATATATCTGATACGCCTTCTGAACCTGTGCCCATAACACCAAAAATGTTCCTTCAAGGAATAGAAGAGACGGTTGTTCCGGATTTCGACCAAATAATACCTGCTCGATTAGTAGAAGACTAAAATACCGGCACCAGTTGAGGGAAGAGTTGTGCTCGCGGTTTAGGTCAGAGTATCTAGGATATCTACTTCAGGAAACGAAACATTCTAGGAAGAACCCGTGGTTGGAGAAGTAGTGCTATTAGAAGACGACCGGATGAGAAGAATTTACTGGCCCTTGAGCGTAATAGAAGAGTTGAAGCCTGGAAGAGATGGCAAATCAAGGGCAGCGGTAATAAGACCTTCTACTGGGAGGGTTTGCTGGCCTATCCAACGACTCTAGGAGTGACGGTGCTGAAATGGAACCCGCTGGAACTTCAGGAGGAGATCCTCAAGAGCAAATAAGAACTCGATGTGAAAGAAGAATCCATAAACCTGCAAAGTATTTTTAATTATTTAACCTTTTTCTTTAGGGCCTTAAATTAATAATGGTGGACATAAACTGTATTGTCATTTCTCTATATTGAAGTCTTGATATGTTTTCTAATTGTTGTCTGGTTACATTTTTCGTATGTTGTAGTAATTTTAAAGATAACAATTTTTATGTTGAGTCGTTCCTCACTCCTCAAGGTGGGAATATGTTGAGAATTTAGTGAACTATAAAGAATATTGTGATGTATCGATTATGTTATTTTTTTCGATCAGTTATCGTAATAGCGGAAACAGTTTTTTACCATTTTAGTAGAATTAAGTTGACTTCTATTAAGGTTGCTTTTTTGAACATGTATTTTGATGAGAACAGTTTTATTATTTATAGTCTCTGATAATAATAAACTGTCGACCTTTTTTATTTGAATTTTGTGACGAACATTCTTTTTTCCTTCGAATATCAGTTCCTCAATTTTTTATTTACCTTAATTATTCAACACCTAGTAAAAGGAAGTATTTTAATAGTGACAAATTTCCTATATCGAATTTTCACCGGAAATACACGTTTTGAGGTCCCCTGAATTAAAAAAAGTGGTCTTTAAAAAATGGTCAGTGTCTGTGTTTGTGAAAGTATGCGAATAGCATAGTTTAAAAACGAAAAAACACAGTAAATTCAAACTTAATATTCCGTTTAAGTATCACTATGAGATCCGAGAGTAAGTTACCTACCAAATATCTCAACCACCACTTTACCACTTTATTGAATGTCTTATTTTTCCACTTTTTGTAATTTTCTCAAAAAGGGCTGCAACGATTTACTTAAAAGTAGTTTTCGCTTTCTTACGATATCAACTACACTACAAAGATCTACAATTTTTATTTGAAACATTTCTCAGGGAAAGTTCATTCAAGGGGTGCAAGTAAGGTTTTGTCTAAAGTGCTATTTCACTTTATTACACAATTCCATCATCTATGTAACATTAATTAGTATTAAATATGTTGCTGAAATTCCGAATTTGAAGAAAATCAGATGACCAGAAGTGTTTTTTATTGAATTTTTCAGTTTTCTACTACTTTCTCTAAAACGGCTCTAACGACTGTTTTGAAACAAAGTACGTGAACCAAATACGTACAACTAAAAGAGCTACAACTTTTACTTGAAACATTTCTCTGGGAAAAGTTATTTAAGGAGCTTTTGGGAGGGGGAGGTGGAGGGTTATTTATATTTATTTAGAATTTATATTCTAAATTTAGGCTTAAAAATACAGGATGATTTATGTTTTTAATTTAAGGCGTGTCAACATCTGTGGTCATTATCGTCCGCAGCCTTCTCAGGGCACTGCCAGCCTCCGGACAGTGTTTTCTCGTTACAGACAATACTGCCCATCATCGAACTGAGCTGTAGAGGTTCCTGGGAAGAGAAAATCGAAGGATATCACAGCTAGACTCGATCAGATTAAAACAAAAAAATCTGGTATGGATCACTCATAAGACTTCAAATAAAATTACACGAAACTAATTTTTTTTATAGGTTAAAAAACAATAATAATTTTTCCCACCAAAATATCTTGACTGGCGAAATGTGCGCGCTAGAAGCGGTGTTCAGTCAAAGCCAAGACATTATATGAAATTTGGAAAGGTTGCTTGTTTAGTTACTATTGTGACGCGCGGTTGGTGTATATAATATATTCCTGCGTCGTCATATTTATTTTGAATTAAAAGTCTTTTAAGGAATAAGTTATAAAAGATTTTTTTTTTATTTCTTTTATATTAAAATCCTTTTATATGCCACTGTTTGAGTACAGTCAAAAAAATAGAATTACGGGATGTGACCTTATTTTTGAATAATTTGAAATAAAAAGTTTGTTCGTATTTCTAATATATTAAAGATTAAAAATAATTCAAGACAAGTGAATGAAGGTGAAGATGAAAGTGTTGTTATTTAACAGAATAGTGAATAGGGCCAATAAAATTAATTAAATTCTTTTATTTAAACACACTGGAATATATAATATTAACATTTGTAAACTTTTCACATAAAAGCAGAAGATAAAATACATAAAACACAACACACAGTCATGGTTGTCCAAAAAAAAAAATTCACAGATGAACTAATTATTTGAACCAGAGCATTAATAAACAGAGTCTTAAGGTTAACACATATCGTGTTTTTAAACATCAGATATATGTGGATGGATTTTTAAAGTCCATTGAACATCTTTAATTAGGACAACGGTCATTTTTGTTTTTTAAACATGATAGACTTTATGTGTGGAATGTTTAAGGAAAGTCGTTGGAACCGTCTGCGAAAAAATCGCGAAAAATCTGGAAAAAAGATATATATATTCCAAAGATATAGTAAAATCGCACTTCTGGTCTGTGAATTTTGACCAAAACCTTTCTGTATCGGATGCGATGAGTTATCTAAACGGATTATCAAGTTTATGTAAATATTTTATTTACATACAGAGTATTCGCTAAAAACAATTGTTTTCTTCATCATAATCCAGGGTATTTCCGGTGAAAAGATAATTTCTTTAATTCTTGATCGCAAATTTTTTTTCTTTCACAGCAAGAAGTAGGAACTATAAATCATTGAATTACAATTACATTTCGGGACTACAGGTGGTTTTAGTGAAATGGTATTTGTTACTATGTCTGTAATGGTAATTAAGCATTACATTACTGGCAGATGTTTTCATTTTCCATAGTTAACTTTTATTGTTGTAATTAGCAAGATTACTTTCGAGTTTCAATTACTAGCAAACTCTTCTCCAAATAAGGAAAATATCAATTGTTGTCATTGAATTTGATTTTCTTTTTTTTTTTTAATCAAATTTTTATTCGGTGGCATTTTAGACGAAAAAATCTGTGTAACTTTCTCTTAATGCAGTTTACATAGTCATAATTGTTAAACTTTTTTCAAACTTACAAGGCCACTCGCAAGGCTTTCATTTACTCCAATTTACATAGTTACATAGTTTCTAGTTTATCGAACTCTAATCTATAACCAGATTTAATGAAATTCGTCGGTGATTTTATGGATAAAATCACAAAAAATAAAAAAACTGTACAGTAAAAATGCACTTCCGGTTAATTAATTTTCTTGAAACTTGGAATTCTGGCAATATATTTATTTCTATAATTTCGTCTGAATATTACTACCACTGGCCCGGCTCTAGGCATCCACCCTTGGCCTTCCGAATTATTTCTCTCCATTTCTCTCTGTCCCTTGCGACAGTCCTCCAGTCTCCAGCTCCCAACTTTGCGGCGTCTCTTCTGACTTCATCCTTCCAGCGGCTCCTCGGTCTTCCTCTTCTTCTTTTTTTACCCACTATTGCCATGTCTAACATTCTCCTTTGCGGCCTTTCTTCTTTCATTCTCTCGACATGCCCAGCCTATCGCAGTCTACCTGCTTTTATATAATTTATTATGTCTTTATTTTTCAGAATCTCTGCGATTTCTGCATTGCTTTTAACTTTCCATTTGCCTTCGACCTTTATAGCACCATATATTCGTCTTACAATTTTCCTCTCGAAAACCTTTAGTCTCTGGCAATCCGCCACTGACAAACACCAGGTTTCCGATCCATATGTGACTACAGGTCTGATGAGGGTATTGTACAGTTGTATTTTAGTCTTTCTTGAGAGAATTTTGGGTTTAAACGTTTAAGGTTCGCAAAGTAGGCCCTGTTTCCGGCCATTATTCTGCTATTAATTTCATGGCTAATTTTATTCTCCTTATTGAGAGAGGAGCCCAGGTATGTAAAATTACTAACATTTTCAAACTTAAAGTTTAAAAGAGAGATAGTGGGTCTATCTCTCTTATCTGACAGATACATATACTTAGTCTTGCTTTGATTGATGGTAAGTCCCATCCTGTCACCGTTATGTACTATTAACTGGAAGGCGTCTCTAAGAGCTGTTTCGTTTCTAGCCATAATGACCAAGTCATCCGCATAAGCGCAGATTTGCCAGGTCCTATTTGCTAATGTTCCATCTTTTGCCGCCTCTTTCATAGCCGAGTGTAGTGCCAGATTGAACAATGTCGCAGACAATGCATCACCCTGTCTTACTCCAGAGACCACATCAAATGCCTCACCAATCCTGTTACCTATCATTACTTTGGATGTACTGTTTTTTAATGTCATTGTTATTAGCCTGACAAGCTTTAAAGGGATACCATATTCCTTTAATCTATCAAGAAGTACTGCCCTGTTTATGCTGTCAAATGCCTGTTTGTAATCTATGAAAAGGAGATGCAAGTCCATCTCATATTCATGGAACAACTCCATCGTCTGCCTAATAATAAAGATTTGATCGGTTGTTCCTCTACCGT
>JAAEAF010010367.1:0-28960 GCA_011037195.1 Triatoma infestans
TTCCTCTTACTAGGAGTAAGAGAAAGTAAAAAAGCGTGTTGTTTTGTATATTATTATTACTCTGAAAAAAAAAAAAACTGATATTTAGTTACGAACATATTCAGTAACAAACTATTGCAAAATCAAAATTAAATTACTAAAGTTAAGTCAGCCAGTAAATAAAAATAATAATAATAATAATAATAGAGTTTATGAACCGAAAAAACACTGCCACCGTTCAATGGGCAGGTGCAGCAACTATTGCTTAAAACTTCCGGTTTCATATTCTTTCGACGATTTGGTCAGTTTTTGATAACAAACGATTACGAACAATAGTTTTTTACAACCAAAAAAAAATGAACTAATTTTTTTTAATGTTGTTCTCATTATCAGAATCATATGTAAATAGGGTGTGAAACAATAACAGATATCTTGTAACTGCTGTTTCTTTCCATAATTCTAATTTGATAAATTGATTTTAAACTTGCATTTTTTTATTTTTATTGATGTTTAGTTATAATTATTTTTCTCTTTTATTATTGACTAATAAGAGGAAGTATTACGATCGCGTCAAAGTTTCGATTTCGAGTTTTTTTTTTTTTAGAAAATTCTGACAGAGTGTGGTTAGGTAGAACTCAAAAATGGAGAAAGTAACAGAAAAAAGTTAAAAACTAGATGATATTTCGTGTAGTTCTACCAGAAGACTCAACAATAAAGTTAAGGGTAAATAAATCGATCAACCGGAAATGCGACTTCCGGTTCAATTTTTTTTTTTTTTTTTTTTTTTAAGAGTTACTCGAAAATGGTTCCAAATTATTCAGCATTTTTCCAGGAAAAAATTTGTTTCCTTAAACAATTCTAGGAACATGTAGTAATTACAAAGCTTTTCCACTAAAATACCATTTCAGTACAATGTACGGTTCTATCATCTAGGTACATAAAAAGCATTGCTACAGTATCAAATTTAATGAAAATTGATTAACCGGAATTGTGACTTTATTGAAGTGAATTTTTTTCAAAGAAAAATCTGGAAAACTGAAAAAAAAAACTTTTCAGTAAAAACGCACTTCCGGTCTTCTCATTTTCTTCAAACAGAGGAATTTCAGCAACATATTTAATTCTAATAATGATTATTTAAATGATAGAATTGTGTTATAAACTGAAATAGCACTTTAGAAGACAACCTAACCCCACCTCTCTCCCATAACTGCCCTTAAATGAAGTTTCCCGGAGAAATGTTTTAAATAAAAATTATAGCTCTTTGTATGTATAGTTGATATATCAAGTTTGAAGAAAATCGACGCAGCCATTTTTGAGAAAAATCGCAAAAAAGTGAAAAATACTTTTCAGTAAAAGATGCACTTCCGATCATCCGATTTTTTTTTTTCAAACTGGAAATTTCAACAATACATTTAATTTTAATTCATATTATTTAGATGACAGAATTCTATAGTAAACTGAAATAGCACTTTAGAGAAAACCTAACCCACCCCTCCCCCAAAAGTGCCCTTAAATGAATTTTTCCAGAGAAGTATTTCAAATAAAAATTGTAGATTTTTGTATGAGTAGTTGATGTACGAAGTTTGAAGAAAATTGTCCGAGCTATTTTTGAGAAAAATCGCAAAAACGTAAAAAAAAGAAAAAACTAGTAAAGTGGTACTGCCGGTTGAGGAATTTTGACAGATAATCTATTGTCAGATCCCATGATGATACCTAAACGGAATATCAAGTTTTTGAACTTTCTATGATTTTTGGTTTTTGAGATATGCTGTTCACAGACACACACACACACACAATTTTCTAAAAATCCACTTTTTTGGACTCACGGGACCTTAAAAACGGATATTTCCGGTGAAAAAGTAGATATCAAAAATTTGCACACAATTACAACAATACTTCCTCTTACTATGGGTGTAAGAGAAAATAAAAAGTATCACGTTTATTTGAAAAAAAATTATTTCTTGGGAGGGGTATTCTATGGAATCTGTGTAGTTAAGAGTTCAAAATGTAATAAGAGATTTGCTCCATTATTATTGAACGCTTTGTGTTTGTGGAGTTCAGTTGTAATCACTATTACAAAACTATTACCTTGTCCTTAGGTAGTTATATGTACGCTAGGTGTATGTTAGGGGCTAAATACAAGTAAAATATCCAAGTTCAATGGATCAATTTATTAAGTGCAGCTAGAAAATGCCGTGTGAGTGTGTTCACACCGCATTTTTTTTTTTTTTTTTTCTTTAAGCAAATTAAAGCTTTCGATCATATCGTTAACATAAATCAACTATAATTTGGTTTCTTTAAAATTTAAACATTATAAAATTAGAAGCCCTAATAGCATTTTTAATTTAATTACTTGATCAGAACTTTCCAAATAACAATTTTTTATCAATTAAAATCATATCTTGAATGAAATTAAAATTTCACAAACGCCGTAATCTTTTCCACCAATTGACCTTGAACTTATATGGATGACACTAATTATTAAAAAATTTTTATTATTGTCTTTTATATAACAATAATAATAATAATTTCTTTTTATTGTCCTAAAAATTCCCACATAAACCTTACAATGTATATTTTGTTTTTTCTATTTTTTTTTTTGTTTCGCCTGATAAATCTCTTTTAAATTATTCCATTCAAAAGTTTCGACCAACAATTATTATAAATCAATTATTAACATTGAAAGTATTCCCTTAAATTTTAATTTTATTTTTTTTTGGATACGATAAAGTGATACTTACATTTTACATGACAATGGTTGAGACAGAGAAGGTAATAAAAGTTGTCAGGTGTGAGGTAAAATAGTGTTCACAGAATTTTTATCTAAATAGTTTTTCTATGCACATACATAAATGTGTGTACACACAATTAAATACACGATTAACACAACACAATGTTTTTCACAAAAAAAAAAAAAAATTCACTTGGTGATTAAACAAAAAATAGTAAAAGATATAATTTTGAAGTTTTTTCAACTAATTAACTAAAAAATAATTAAAATGAGGATAAAAAATTAAATGTAAAACTTTTATTTTTTTAATAGAAATTGAATATAAACAAGAATGGTGTAGCCAAATTAAAACAGCGAGATCCTGCGCCTGGCTGGGGACTAACGGTAGCACTCTCCAACTCACACTGAAGTGGTGGTACGGCTTAGCAATGTTTTTGTGCGCTGATGTCGGAGACTACGGTAGGACTGTCCGGTTACGATATAGCTAGAACGTTTTTGTGTGTTTGTATGTATGTATGTGAGTATGTATGACGCACTGTGAGCTCACGCTCACACACACACACACACACACATGGGATGGCTGGCGGGTGCTGGTGTGTTTCAGTCAGCTGGTGTTTGCCCGGTCGTCTATACGGATAGTGGGGGAAACATTGGGCTGTTTAGAGTAGGGGTAAATATAACCAGCAATGCTCCTCGCTTCTCTCGTTCACTTCAGCCAGCCAGCCAGCCATTCGCACTATCGACCTTGCTGCATACTCACTACTATACCTCCTCGCTGGTTTACCACCCTGTCAAGCGCCCTATACCAAAAGTCGACTTTTATTAGTTTATCCATTTAAAAATAGCTTGCATTTATTTATTCCCGCCAAATTCCTTGTGAAAAACATAAAAATCAAAGTAAACTTTTTCGAGTGTTATATTCATGTTAATTATTAAATTATGCATATATATTAGTATAAAACAAACAAAAAAATCACTCTCATCACTTTCTCATAAATCAATTAACCCACATTAATTGACAAATTTTCCCGTATTCAGAAAAAACAAAAAAAAAAACCTCAAAAACCAGGTACTTAAACAGGAAGTCTTCAATATTTATATTCCCAGTTATTTATTGCAGAGAAAACGTATTATAAGTGGAGTGAATGTGTTACTGGTTGGAACAGGAAAGTTCTTGGTTTTCAATATGGTGTAAGAAGGGTAAACAAGAAAAGTCATTGGATAGAGGGAGTAAGGAAATAATACATATTCCTACTGAGTAAGTAATGATTGTAGTAGTCAGGGGACAAACACTGCCTCAGTATGTATATATGCACACTGCGTTTGTTGTGAAGCGCATATATACTTGCAAAACGTTATTCAATGTAAAAAAAAAAATCTGGTGTGAAACACTCACAAACTTTCTCTTACTCCAAATTCTCAAAATTATAATTGACAAATTTTATAAGTTTGTGTACCAAATTTAATGAAATTCGTTGAAAACTGAAAAAAAAACTGTTCAGTAAAAGCGCACTTCCGGTTTACTAATTTTCATGAAACTTGGAATTTTGGCCATCCATTTATTTCTAATTAATTTTGTTTGGATGATAGACTTGTATAATCAACCATGATCGCACTTAAGAGAAAAACATAACCCCACCCCTCCCCTAAAAGTGCCATTAAATGAATTTTTCTAGAGAAATGTTTTAAATAAAAGTTCTACATCTTTGTATGTGTAGTTTATATGCACAGTTTCAAGAAAATCATCGGAGCCATTTTTGAGAAAACGTGAAAAAGTGAAAAAAAAAACATTTAAAAAAGTGGTAATGTAAGCGCACTTCCGGTTATCCGATATTTTTTCAAACCCGGAATTTCAACAATATATTCAATTCTAATTAACATTATTTAGATGACAGAACTGTCTAATAAACTGAAATAGCACTTTAAATGTAAATCTAACCCCACCACTCCCCCATAAATACCCTTAAATGAATTTTTCCAGATAAATGTTTCAAATAAAAGTTGGAGCTCGTTGTATGTGTAGTTGATGTACAAAGTTTGAAGAAAATCGTCGGAACCATTTTTGAGAAAATTGCAAAAAAGTAAAAAGACCAACTAGTAAAGTGGTACTTCCGGTTGAGGAATTTTGACAGATAACCTACTATAGGACCTTATGATGATACCTAAACGGAATATCAAGTTTCAACATTCTGCGGTTTTTCATTTTTGAGCTATACACACACACATAGACCATTTTCTAAAAACCACTTTTTTTTGACTCAGGGGACTTCAAAACGGATATTTCCGGTGAAAACTCGATATCGAAAATTTGACACAATTACAATACTTCCTCTTACTAAGGAGTAAGAGAAAGTAAAAAGTCGCATTTTTTATTAAATTTTTTTTAAATTTATATTCTTGTGATATTTTCATTGCATCTGTGTATTATATAGCTGGTAGAATCATAAATTGTACTGAATGTTAGCGAATGGTCTGTATGTGTGATTGTGTGTGAGACAAATTATCTCAAAAATGAATAATCGCAGGACGTTAAAAACTTGGTATTCCATTTATGTATTATTACATAAATACATTGCATACCCAAAAGTTTCGGGCAAAATCCATCAACTGAATGTACGACTCGAGTGTTATTTTATAGAGTAGTAAAAAAGTGGGTGTCAAAAAAAAAAAATCGCAACTTTCAACCACCGATTTCAAGTGTAAGGCGGCAATAAAATCAAATAAATCATAACCTAGAGCGCAAATACTTCAACAAACGTTATGTTCATTTTTTTGATATCTTTCTTCGTTTAAGTGTTATTTCAAAAGTGGTCCGTTTAAATGGGACACCATGTATATTGCGGGACATTGAAGGGCACTAGTAATGTTTATATAGTTCGCAAGAAATTCTCTATTTTGAGAAACCATACTTCATGAGCAGTAACTTATTTATTATTGTTGACTTATCTCGTGAGAAATTATTGGGGATGTGATGGATGCAAGAAACTGGAAATAATATTAAATTTTAAATAAATCTAAATTATCAAAATATGTTGCAAAAGGACCAGCCAGGTAATACCATTACAGTTACTCGTACGGTTCAAGAACAATTATGGCATTGTACTGTACTACCCCTTCTTCACACAGGGGAGGAATTGAAACAAAGAGAAGAGATATTTTAAGACAGACTCGTTCTAGCTACCAAAGTGAAAACATCAGTGCCAATATCAAGTTTTAAGAGTTATTCCAATTAATTTATAAGCATATTGTTGTTAACTTATTTTCTCTTAGAGAATATATCTTTTGAAAAACAGTGTGACTTCTTTATTATTACTAGACTTCATTCTCTTTTAAACTACATCTTAACAAGCCCTTCATACAAAATCGCTCGTGCTACTTACTACAAACTACTACAAACACCAATCATATTACATTGGTGCCAGCTGTTTGGAATATTTTCAACGAGAATCCACAAAATTACAAGTACGTAAAAATTTTAATTACATAATTAAACAAATTATCCATCAGATAATTTGATTGTTTTTTAATTATTTTCTCAGCGGAAATATCTTCAATATTTCCCATTATTGAATTTTCTAGTGAATTTCATTTTTAAATTTTTGTAATTGTACTACTTGTACCTCAATCCCTTTCGAATTTTGAATTTATGAGTGTATTTAATAGATCCCAAATTATAAAGATATTACGCGATGATAACCTTTCTGCTGGAGGCAATTTACTCCAATTACGTAGACGTCTTGAAAAATATAATCTTTCCCCAAGTAATTCGTTCACTGGCAAAATGTATAAGATTAATGGACAAGACATGGGCATCGACGCTGCTGTAGAATATTTACTTGCTCAGGAGCAATTAGCAAATCCTCCAATTAATAATCAACCTAGTCCCTTTAGGAATTTGCAATTGATCAATAGCTTACCTACGTTTGATGGCGAAAATTCAGCCAAAGTGTCAGATTTCCTTGACCAAATTAGCCATTGTGCTAGCCTTTCTGGCTGGGACGACGCTGCCAAATTAGAAATATTAGCTCTTAGGCTCTCAGGTTCTGCAAAAATATTTTATGACACCCAGAAAGCGGAATTACAACGCCAGGGTACAACTATAACGTATCCTCTAATTTCAGAGCGACTTCTAGCCCAATTTCGTAAGGAAAAAACACCCTTAGTCCTCTTACAACAGATGACTAATATTCAGTCCTTGCCCACTGAGTCTCCTGAAACATTCGCGGATAGGATTAGACATATCCAATCCGCCATTCATTTAAAAGCTCAAGCTAACCCACTCGAGGCCTTACAAGCAATTCTAGATAAACTGGCCACTGATGCCTTCTTGAAGTCACTTCCTCAACCGCTTCGTAATGAGGTGCAAACGAAGCTTCCTCAAAAATTAGATGAAGCACTTTCCTATGCCAATGCCCTAAAAGAAGTTCAGGCTTCTGAAACAAACCCCACAGTTTTCGCTGTAACTTCGAAAAATTCTAATCGTACACCTCCATCTCCTTGTCGTTACTGTGGACAAGTGCATTTCCACAGAGAATGCCCGCATCGCAATAAAAGTCAAAAGCCAACTACCACTTGTAGAGTATTTAATGTAATAAAGAACAGAACTTGTCGCCATTGTTCCGGTCCACATTTTGACGTGGACTGCACCAACAAATTCAGACCAAAACCTCGTACTAACTTTGGCAAAATGCCTAAGAAATTTAATATTATTTCCAGTTTCTTGCATCCATCACAGGGATAAAACTTATTAAGGCCACAGTAATCAACTTCAATAATTTTGAACACAGGTTTTTATTATTGTTCGGAGCCTATATATATATTATGTATATGATTTAAAATATTATGACTAAAGCTGTTATTGTTACAAAATAAATAAACAATAATCGATTTTATTTAAACAAAAAAATCCAATTGTTCGTTATTGTTAAATCTATATTATTTTTTTAAAATAATCATCAATATTTATAACAAATGCTACGACAAAAATTCTATTTATTTATTCATTTATTTGTTTGTTTAATTAAAGTCACTCTAAAACATTTAAAGTATTAACTTTTTCAAGTATCAACTATTCTGTAGCGGCAGTAAAATCAAATAACATTCACCATCATAAATTAGAGCGAAAATACTTCAACAAACATTATGTTCACTTTTTTGATATTTTTCTTCGTTTAAGAGTTATTTCAAAGTGGCCCGTTTAAATGGGACATCCTGTATATATACGAGTTTATTGAAATAATGACACGCTTGTTTTTCTAATACTGCTAAAATATATAATAAATATAACCTATCATCAAACTGTAATCAACCTGCTATGTTGTTTTAAATCTAGTTGCGTCATTTTGAGATTTACAACAGGACGGATCAATATCTAGCCTATGCAGACGACGTGGCCCTCATCGCGAGGTCTGCTGCGGCATTAAAAGAAGCGTACGTTGAATTGGAAAGTGGTGCAGCTTTGTATGGTCTAAAATTCAACGGCCCCAAGACAAAGTACATGGTAACCACAAGGAGGACCAGAAGGTTTGGCAACCTGCAGGCTTCGCAACATTGTTTTGAGGGCATGAGGAGTTTTCAGTATTTAGGAGCAACTCTAACGTCCAAAAATGAAATTAAGGAAGACATTAGCAACAGCTAACAGGTGCCTGTGAGCGCTGAGCGCGACTCTCCGGAAAAGAAATGTGTCAAGAAAGGTCAAGATACTTATTTATAGGACCGTTATCAAACCTGTGCTCCTATATGGCTTCGAAACGTGGACGCTTACTACAGCTGACGAACGTGCACTACTACGATGCTGGGAAAGAAAAGTGCTACGAATTATTTATGGCCCAGTAGTGGAAAATGGCACATACAAGAGCAGAAAGAATGCAGAGTTGATGGCGTTGTACCAGGAGGCAGATTTGGTCCAAAGTATAAAGATTGGGAGATTGCGTTGGCTGGGGCATTTGCACCAGATGGAGAAGGGGGGAGAGCTCCGAGGAAGGCCTATGAAGGCCTCCCTGGTGGTCGTAGGCCAAGAGGGAGGCCAAGACTGAGATGACTAGAGAAAGTGGAAGAAGATCTGGCTAGGTTACAGATCAGACAATGGCGGAGGAGAACTACGGACAGATCCGACTGGGAAGGTGTGTTGATTGGGGCCAAGGTCCTAAGGGGCTGTAGCGCCAAGGAGTGAGTGAGTGAGTTATCATTTTGAGAATGACGTGGGCTTCCAGGTCGAAAGTGTTTTATACATATTGTAACGTTTTTCCCTCTAAACTAGCTACTGCAACTAGTTTTTAGGTGGGTTCGTATAGATAACTACTCTAAACTTCAATAAAGAAAACACCAATTTATTGTTATACACAATAAATTACAAAATACAACACTTAATAATAATTACTTCACAGTTTAAACCATAAAAGTTTACTTTGTTCATTTTTTTACACTTTTCACAAACTAGTGACTTCGTTTGTAACTGGAAAACTCCCTCAACTCTCTGCGGTCCTACTATTTATACCGGTGGGAATCTTCTAGAACTTTCTCGATTCCTCTAGAGAGAACTAGAGCGCCGCCAGCGCTTCCAGCGGCCACTAGGGGAACCTTAGGTGCCTGCCTTCTCTCCTAGATGGCACCACTGGCTGCGTTACAATATTTATATTATGACTTTTTGTCATTTAAATCCAATTATCATATTTTGTAAAAGATTTTTAAGTTCAATAAACAGAACAAAGTTATAGTATATAATATTAATTATATTTTTAAAAAGTGTTTGTAGAATTCCAAATTTAAATAAACTGAGATGATAGGAGGTAATGATTCCCTTTAAACTTAATGAGCGTGCTAACCTGCACACATAAAAATCGTTATCAATAATAATTGGAGTTGAAACATTTTTTTTTCGAAAACCTTGATTTAGGTACTTAACATTTGAAGTAGGTACCTAATTCTGCGTAATTTGTATTTGTTAAATTATAAATGTTATATAAGGTTGCTGCAATGTTATTGGCGATCTCTTCAGGATTACAATTAAATTGCTTTACTTTCCAATATGATATTTTGCGGATTTTTTTAATTTGAATTATTTTATTCACATAACAGACAGACAGACAAACACCTACACACACACACACACACACACACACACATACAAACACAAAAGTGTAGAAACTAAATAAATGATACAACTTGTCCCACTTAGAGGTGTAGATCTATCATTATTGAGTTAGCTAGTATCACCATTGAATTGGAAAACTACAATTAGTAACGCTAGAAATATTCGACGATCTGTAACAGAGAGCCCATACCTGACCCTACTCATCACAACACCCAACCATCGTCTAGCAGTTCTAGGTCACCATGGGCCGACTACGTACGGCCATCATGATTTGTTGTTTGACTTGACATATTTAATATCTACTGAGAACATTGTAAATAAATTAAATTAAATATCTATAACAAATTTGACTATAAGGGTGATGGGGGTATAAGTTTCAACCTACTAAACTTTGCATATAAAGGAAGTGATGATTACATTGTGGCCCAGTAGAGCGCTCTCAAAACACGAACCAACTATAAATAAAATTTGAAATTAATGCCACAAATACCATACAACGATCCAAAATAATTTTTTTTTTTTTTTTTTTTTAAAATTTTACAAAAATAAAGTGATACGTTTAAGTCGGTGCAGTTTAGCATATTAAATTTAAAGGAAATCGTTGTAACCGTTTTTCGAGAAAATTCCAAAAAAAAAACTCAAAATAACCTATTCCGTAAAATCGCATTTTCTATTCCAACTACACATACATAGAGCTACAATTTTTATTTGAAACTTTTTTCGGATAAAATTCATTTAAGGGCACTTTCAGAGTAAGGGTGGGGTTATGGTTTCCTCTAGCTCCTAAATACGACTTCCGAAAACCCTTCAAAGTCTTGATATTAGACAGAGAGGCATGGAAGGACTGGGCCGCCAATTTCAGGCGAATCTATGTGCTACACGGACGGATCTAAGTTGGAGGAAGGAGTGGTAGTCGGCGTGTACGGGGCTTATCCGAGATGTAATATCTCGATGAGCCTGGGAAGGCTAGCTACGGTCTTTCAGGCAGAGCTAGTCGCAATTCTTACCTACGCCGCCGAAATAAGAAGACGCGGAGTGCATAACTCCAGAATCGTCATTTATTCGGATAGCCAGGATACCCTGCGGGCAATTAACTCGTGGGAGATCAGCTCAAGGCTGCTGTGGGATTGCCTAGGTGCACTTAGGGATATTAGTAGCCATAATAAGGTTTTCCTGGTATGGGTACCTGGGCATTCGGGTCACCGAGGTAAAGAGAGGCGGCAGATCGTTTGGCCCGGGGATGTTCAGTGTAGCGCAGCCAGTGGTGCCATCTAGGAGAGAAGGCAGATACCTAAGGTTCTCCTAGTGGCCGCTGGGAAGCTCTGACGGCGCTTTAGCTCTCTCGAAGAATCGAGGAAGTGCTAGAAGGTATAAATAGTGGGACCGCAGAGAGTTTGGAAAGTTTTCCAGTTACAAACGAAGTCACTAGTTTATGAAAAGTGCATAAAAAGTGAACTTTTGTGGTTTAAACTGTGAAGTAATTATTATTAAGTATTCTATTTTGTAATTTATTGTGTATAACAATAAATTGGTGTTTTCTTTATTGAAGTTTAGAGTATTTTATCTATACGAAACCCACTTAAACTAGTTGCAGTAGCTAGTTTAGAGGGAAAAACGTTACATTCGGAACACTAATAGGGCCGGAACCGTTCTGTGCTGTCTCAAGATGCCTCGGGAGTGCATCCATTAGGACATGGATGCACGACCGATCAAGGGAATGGTGGGCTAAAACCCCAGGCCAGAGACAGGCGAAAACGTTTATTTATAGCTACTCGCCCAGGCTAACTGCAAAATTACTCCAACTAGGCCAGGTAGCCATAAGGATGGCAGTTGGCGTTCTCATTGTCCATTGCAGACTCAATAAGCACATGCACCGCATGGGCCTGGCAACGGATAGCCTGTGTAAGTTTTGTCAGGAAGAAGAGGAAACAGCACTGCACGTGCTATGTCAGTGCGAGGGGCTAGTGTGGCTGAGGTACCGCCTCTTCGGAGAAGAATAGCTGGTGCCTGCAAGCCTCAGCCAGGGGCCTCTCTCGGGTCTATTAAGTATATTAAGGCAGGCAGGGCTCAAGAGGGTGCTTTAATTGACCATTCGGGGAGACCTCCCCAGACTCCACAACTCGATGAATGACAGGACGGGGGTAGGGTCTCCAATTAGGGGGGGCGCCACAATAGCATCAATCCCCCAAAGAATTAATTACTCTATGGTTCCTCTAAATGTATTTAAGTTTATTTACACAATTCTATTATATTTAAATACTATAAGTAACATTAAATATGTTGTCAAATCCCGAGTATGGAAGATGATGACGGAACGTGCACTTACTCAAAAAGTGTTTTTTAGTTTTCTGCTATTTTCTCTAAAACGGCTCCAACGAATTTTTTTTAACTTTTCCAATATAAGGAGGGGTGGTGGCTATGTTTTCATAATGTGCTATTTCAGTTCAAACATGTGCTTACGATTCTGTCAAATAAATATATTAATTAGAATTATAAGTTGCCAAAATTTCCAGTTGAAACAAAATTCGGTTGACCCGGAAGTGTGGACTTTACTAATAGTTTTCTTCAGGTTATTTGTGATTTTCTCCATAAAAATGACGACAGCTTTTAAACACTAATAAGAATTGTAAGTGTGAAGAAAATTTGCCATTTCGCAGTTAGAGAGAGTCGTGTGAGTGTTTCACATCAGATTTTTTTTTTTTATGTTGTTGTGAGAAACTAGATTTTGATTGAATTATGTGTAAATTTCTATTTCAATACTTTGTGGGCTGCGGCGCATATATAAAATTAATGACAACAAATAT
Source organism: Triatoma infestans (assembly GCA_011037195.1). NCBI lineage: Eukaryota > Metazoa > Arthropoda > Insecta > Hemiptera > Reduviidae > Triatoma > Triatoma infestans. Next base: position 12,608 of record JAAEAF010010367.1, read on the forward strand.
AATGAATAGCTAAAAACTCCAGGTCTAAGAAAGGTTTTTTTTTTATTGAATATTATGAATTCTTTTGGGAAAATTTTGTGAAAATTGTGTTTAACATCAATTTTATTTTGTTCCCATCAGTATAAACAGCTAATCGGATGACACTCACCGGAAGTAGCTGTAAAGTTAAGATCCAAGGTATGCTGTCGGATACGTTTGCGGTAAAAAGCGGGGCTTGAGACAAGGTGACCCTCTATCACCAACTCTCTTTAATCTAGCGCTGGAACATGCATACGGGCCATTCGGACCAATCCGAACGGTACCATTCTCAACAGAATGACACAATATCTAGCCTACGCTGATGATGTTGTGATAACGGCTAGAACAAGAGCAGCGCTTGCGGGAGCTTTAGAGGAATCCGAAGATGCCGCAACAAAGATGGGTATCAGCAATGGACGACAAAACGGTGTACATGAGAACCTCAAGAAATTCTCATATAGTGCCAGTGAAGATTTCTTTGTCGAAGGCATGTCATTCCGGGCTGTGGTAAGTCAATTAAATATTTGGAGCTCTCGTTGCGAGACAAAATGAAGGGATGGAGGGGACATTAATCAGGAATAATGGCCGGTAATAATGTATTTTGACACTACAGAAGACATTAAAGTTCAGAGGCGAGACAGACAGAACGAAGGTTCTATATCTAAAACAGTAATTAGGCCTATCGTTACCTATGGCTGTGAAACTTGGGAACTTACCAAAGAAAACGACAAGATTTTGAATATATGGGAAAGGAAAGTACTCAGGAGAATATATGGACCTGTCTGTGAGGGTGGGCACTGGAGGAATGCCGAACTTCTTACAGCAAGCCGGATCTGGTCTCTCTCGTAAGAAGGAATCAGTTGAGGTGGCTGGTTTATGTGAAGAGGATGCCAGCTGAGAGAATTCCCACAAAATTACTGAAAGGTAAGCCTGGAGGACGTAGAAGTAGAGGACGCCCACGTAAAAGATGGCTAGACGATTTGGAGGAAGTCCTCCGAAGCCTCGGTGTGAGGAGATGGAGAAGACTTGCTCTAGAGAAAGAAGAATGGCGAAGAGTAATGGTGGAGGCCCACGTCCTTGAAGGACTGTAGCGCCAAGGGGTATTAGGTAGTACAAAATGGCGAACTTGGATGTTACATTTCCGCCTAATTCTCTTTTGCTTTCTTCTTCCACATCAGAATGAAATCCGTTTTCTTTTTATAGTTTACATTAATTTTATAAAGCAGTAAATATTATGTTATAAATAATTTCATTTTTTTGCATTTTTTTTTATACAAAATTTGTATTTCACAATTTGATAATTCATAAAATACCTACGAAATAGTAAAAAAAAAAATTCTAAACTAGATTTTTCATGGAAATAATTAGCTATAAGTAATTAGCCAATCACAGTGTAAAAGTGAAGGTGTGAAATGTGGGTGTGGTAGATATGATAGTTCTAAATTTCTGATTGGTCTAACATTCACCCATACACACCTTCACTTCTTCACCGTGATTGGCTAATTATTTGTACCTAATTATTTCTATGAAAAATCTAGTTTAGAATAATTTGTGTCCTGGCAAAACTACAGATATCCAACAAACAAACGAACATTGAACAGATTAGAATTAGAATTAGAATGCTGCAGGGGGGGACTAAAACCCAGGCACCGCAGCCTCCCAATGAGGCTTATTGTGCCAACCCCTAAAACCTAGTAGCGGAAGCCCCCCCCCTCTTCATGAGGTCCAGAACCTTCCCTACCAGTCCCTCCTGGAGCACGATTTCCTCCGGTCTCAGCGTGCCGAAGATCTCGTACCTCAGTCTAGCGATTGCAACACAATCAAACAACAGGTGAGAGGCCGTCTCTTCCTCCTCCTGACATAGCCTGCACAAGGGCTCTGCTTCCAACAACCCCACCTTGTGCAGATGCTTTCTGAACCTGCCATGCCCAGTAAACAGGCCCGTTATCAGAGAAATCTGATACCTGCTTAACCCCAGGATGTGTCTGGTTCTTTGAACAGATTAACTAGACAACTTAAAATAGAATCACAGAAATACTACAATGATAGACATGTAGACTGCACTGAACAACTTACGGTAGAAAAACAATCTCTATGGTCTGCCACGAGGACAGTATTAAAGTACAAGCAGGCTTCATCCCCACTACGTCAGGATAATGGTTCTTGGACCAAATCTGACGAAGAGAAGTCCAACTTATACGCAAGCTTTCTCTTAAACACATTTACACCACTTACTGATTTACTAGATCAACAACACGTTACAGAAGTCAACAATCGACTGAACACTCCATTCCAACTCATTTTGCCACCTAAACCTTTTACCCCAGCAGATCTACTATTTGAAATTCATAGACTACCAAACAAATTGCCCGGCTATGACCTAATAACTTCCAAAATACTAAAACACAATCAGCTTGCTTCCAATCTTTTCCAAAGTCCTCGAAAAGCTTCTCCTTAAAAGACTGTATCCTCTAGTCCTACAACAAAATATAATTCCTGATCATTAGTTTGGATTTCGGAGACAACATTCTGCTGCCCATCAGGTTCTTAAAGTTGTGGACGCTATCGCCACCTCCCTCGAGCGAAAGCAGTATTACCCGACTATTTTCCTAGATGTCGCTCAGGCGTTTGACAGAGTATGGCACGAGGCCTGCTGTGTAAGCAGAGGGATACCCTTCCTCATACTTACTACCTTATCCTAAAATCATATCTGCAAGACAGATATTTCAGGGTAAGCTGTGGAACAGCAGAGTCCTGAAAACAGTTGAGTAATGATTCATATCAATAGAAAAAACAGGACATCTATCAATTTTAAAACAGATATCTACCTTTGCGGGCGACACCGCAATACTTGCCCTCATATCGATCCTGTAATTGCTGTCAGTGCTCTCTAGATGCACCTCGACCAACTCCAGACCTGGTTGGATTAAATGGAGAATCAAAATTAATCCAACCAAATCAAAGTACATAGTATTTACGCTTCGACGAAAAATCCTACCACCTGTATTTATTAACCAAATCCCTATTCCATCAGCTAACAATGTACGTTACCTTGGACTATACTTGGGCAGACGATTAACATGGAATCTACATACCAGACTGAAAAGACAAAAAGCTAACTGACGCTATAAACTCCTCGCAAGGCTCATCGACAGACTATCAAAACTAAACTTAAATAACAAAAGACTTTTATATTTGCTGTTATTAAGACCAATTTGGTCATACGGTATTGAAGTATGGGGAATCGACTAAACGTACCAACTCCCAACGCATCCAATTCTTGCATTCAATAATTCTTCGGAAAATCCTTAATGCTCCATTTTATATCGAACCTCCATTTTATAATGGCTCCAATGATTTTCATTAAACTTGTTATATCAACTATACATACAAGAGCTACAACTTTTATTTGAAACATTTCTCCGGTAAAATTCATTTAAGTGCAATTTTTGAGGAGTAGGATTATGTTTTCCTCTAATGTACTATTTCAGTTCAACAATGTGCTATATAATTCTGTCAACTAAATAATATTAATTAGAATTATATAAGTTGCCAAAATTATCAGTTTAAAGAAAATCGGTTGACCGATTCAAATATCTGGTATTAGTAGGGTGGTTGAGAGATTGTTATATCCATAGTGGGTTAATGACAGCACCTTGTTTTTATAAATTTTATATATTCATCGACTAACGGACGTCATTATCAGCTAGTATTTACATTTAGTTCATGTCATTAGTTGCTATATAACAAACTAATTTAAATCCATTCATTGGCGAAACGGTCATTAAATTATTTAATTTAACAAACATATAGGAAATATGGAAGAAATGTGTTTAAATGAGCGAGAAGTTTTATAAAAACTAATAATTCACAAGCATAACTACATGACTACAATACATATATAATATTCTTCGCTCAAAAACAATCAATATCTGAAAAAGACACTACAATTTTCACAATTAGAATTGTTTTGTTATAAAGAAAAGTCAAAGAATAGACAACAATTGAAAGATGGAACATTATTTAATGTATTTTACAATGTTTTAAAAAAATTAATAAAAAAAAATGTTCAAATAGTTATTTTTTTTCATTAGAAAATGTAAATAAAAATTTTAGTATGGATAGTTGCCGCTAGGTAACAATCCTACAAAACTATCCATTATTAAGCAACATAGTTACTAAACTTGCCACCAGATGCCACAACACACCGGGAATTCATTACAGAGTGACTAACACTAATTTTAAATGATTCAATATTTTGCCGTTAGATGTCTCTACCTCGCTGCCCTGTTAATAAGAAAGGATTTTATTTGCAAGTTTTTGTTAGAAACCAGGATTTCTGTTAGGAGAACAGACATAAGTAGGAGCTCCATGGCTTTTTATTTTACGTTTCCTAGTAAGCGCTGCAATCTTGCGGCCATTTTTGGAAACTAGATTTGTAATTAGATTGAATTGTCGTCCAGTTTCTCCAGTGTTTTACAACTGGTATTTTTTTGCTAAAAGATTAAAAGAGTTATTCCAGATGTTATGAAACTGTTGCGACCTTCTTAATCGTGTTTTTTTTTTTTTAAACTTAATATCATCTGTAGCTTTATTCTCATTTACTTTCTCCACCATTTTTTTTCAATAATATTATTATTAAGCAATTCTTTCGAGTAAAATGTCTGATATTTTGATATATATCTGAAATTTGGCGGATTATAATAAAAACAATTACATTGATTTATTTTGTATTTTGTTTAGTAATAATAACTAATAATGTTTCCATTTTAGTTGCGATTCTTTCTTTTTTTCTGTGGTTTTTGTTGTTTATTATCTAATAATTCCATGAATTCTTATTTACCATTTTCTATGGAAATTGCCTGCTCTTGTTCTAAACATTAAGTAACTAGCCCTTTAACTGCTTAACGCAGTAAAGCGGAGTAGTGGGGATGTCTAGCTATGGTCTCCCTACTATTGCTTATCTCTCACGCTGAATACTTAATGGAACTGCGTCACTATCTCCATTTATGGATTTTAAACCCTTTACTAGATATACATAACAATAAAAATATTAAAAACTACAAATATTTAAAAAATATAAATGTTTAAATTAAAAGTTTCAAAACAGGGTGTAACACACAACCCAACTGGAACTCCTACTGGATTTAGTTTTTTGTTGTCCGAAAAATGCAACATTCTTTGAAGGAGCAAGCATCTGTCCCGAGACTAGTGATAGTAGAAAAGACAGGTGTTTCCAGAAGAGAATCTTTTAATCAATAATCATCGTAGTTTATCATCACCCTGCTCATCAAAAGAGTAACAGCTGTAAATAACTGTGTATCCTTCCAACGCTTCAAACGAGTGCTTATTTGCGCATATTTTCCACACAATATTTATAATATTTGTTAGTTTCCACTTCAAATAGGCTTTACCAGCCCAAAAGTGGAAAACCGAAAAAACCAAATAAAAATAAACTAAAAAAACTAGAACTACAAATAACAAAAAACCCGGAACTAAAATAACTAACAACTGATAAGCGAAAACTATAAAATAACTACTGAATATACAAGTAAAATAAAAATTATTAAAAAAATACACGCAAAGAAATTTGAAGCCGTGTTTACCACAATAGTTCTAGTTACAGAATGAATAGTTCTCGCTGAATATTATCTGTCGTCTAGAAAATTTACTAAATAGTTAATAAAATAAACAACAGATTGTGCTACAATAGTTACACAAATGTGTGCTTCGAGCAGTTAGAGAGAAAAAGTATAAACACAGATGTGTGTTCATTGCATGAGAGGTACAGCAAAGCAGTGACACATGTGTGTCCATAGCGTGGCAAGCACACATATATGTGTCCGCAGCAGTTAAAGGGCTAGTAATGTAACGAATGGGGCAAGTTTTCGAAAGGGCTGGCTATACCATTTTATTGATTTATTGATAAAACCACAATAGTATTAAAACATTAGTTTTCATCAGATAAACGACAAAAAAAGGTTCCATCCTATTAAAATTATTGGTTAATTTTAATTTCGATCAATTCTGTTTTTTCTTTAAAAATCTCAAGGCTTAAAGATAAGTAATTTTATCCAAAAAAAAAAAAAGGTTGTCAAAAACATTTATTCAAGACTAAAATTATTATAATAACTATTTTACTCTGATCAGGAATTTTCCCTGAATAGGAATAGAGTCTATTCAATAGACTTTTCAAGTACAAGTCTATCGCTTTGATTTTTCAGCATGCTTTTGAAATTTAAATACAATACCTTAAGAATCATGAAAATGCCAATTTTTCTAATTTTAGTACTCGCTGAAATATGAGTTCACTGAGACAAACACTTACATGATTTTGGTATGGTAAGTGATTCTCGATCCTCGATAGATCTTTTAGTTTGCAGGGATTTGGCTTTATAACTATTTCCACAACTTACTATAGTTCTATAGTTTCTGAAGAAATTTTTCTCCAGTGTTGAATTTTTACTAAACCTTAAGTTGATTCGAAATTAAATACGGAGATGAATGTAAAATTACTGAAATTGAAGTTTAGAGACAAGTCTTACTTCACAGCATCCACAGGGATTCCCCTAAAATAGACTTTCATGGAAAAAATGTTATAAATACCTGATAGACTAATAAACCTAGTCCTGCCATAAATATTGTTACAGTTAAAAATAGAAGATAAAATTCACTAGTTTAAAATGAAACAAAACTGTTATTTGAAAACAAATAGAGTAACATCCTCAAGAACAATTAAAAAATTATTATGCAAATTATTGACCTGTTTAAGCCTTTTAAGTCTCCTTTAGCACATTTTAAATTTCCTTGAGCACACATTAAGTCTCCTTCCTTGGCCAACCATCTATCGAATTATACTGAACTCAGGTACTTACATTATTAGCCACTCTTAGGCAGCTGCTGAATGTTGCTGTAACACCTGTATTTCAAAAAACGCGTTGATTAGAGATTTTAAACGAGTTCTACCATATCATCTAGGTAATTCTTCAAGTAAATATTAACACCTTTTTCACAAAGATGGATTTCCCTTGTCTCCTGATAGCTCACTCCATCCAAACCATAGCTATATGGAATAATCTATACATATTGGCAGCTAAATTTATCCACTGAGCTGAAAATTTTTCGAATTTTAAATACTTCATTCATCTACCTTTTTCTTAATAGATCCACAAACATGTTTTGGTGTTCGTTACGACCGCTGTATTCAATGTTGTAAATTGGATGTTGAGGTTCGGTCATACAAAAACAACTCTTTTTAAATTTCTAGCGACGTTTCGGCAAATTTATTGCCTCCTTCAGAGTCTGTACAAAGGTTTTTAATACAAATAAAAAAAAAAATAGAAACAACATAAAATATGAACTTAAATATTTTCAAAATAAAAATGTTTTAAAACAAACTACATAAATCAACTAAATAAAAAGTATGATATATATAGCACATTTAAATTTATTTTAAACTATTGTTGTAGAACAGAGCAATATTAAACTAAATCACAACAATTGAAACTTTGACAATATGTGGCATATGTAAGAGTAAAGTATGGAAATAACTTAGGAAATGTACTTACAATTTTCAGTTAGAATTACTTACAAACTGTAGTTTAACCTGTGACATACCATCACCAAGTGTTATGGGCATTGGATGGGTCAAGGTTTACAAAGGGCTAGGAAAGCGGATGGAAAACCGCTAATCTTAGTCTGTATGTTGTTTTGAAAATTCCAGGAGATTGTTATAACCGAGGGATAAGTGTTTGGTGTCTGTTCTGAAATCGATAGATAATTTATTTCTTTTTAATATGAATCATTTCCAATATATTTCTTTTTTTATTATTATTATAATTCTAAATGAAAATTTTTGTAAGTACATTTCCTAAGTTATTTCCATACTTTACTCTTATATATGCCACATATTGTCAAGTTTCAATGTTGTGATTTAGCTTAATATTGATCTGTTCTGCAACAATAGCTTAAAATAAATTTAAATGTGCTTCATATATCATACTTTTTTAATTTATTTATATTTTGTTTTAAAACATTTTTATTTTGAAAATATTTAAGTTCATATTTTATGTTGTTTCTATTTTTTTTTTATTTGTATTAAAAACCTTTGTACAGACAAAGTTTCTGCCGAAACGTCGTAGAAATTTAAAGAGTTGTTTTTGTATGACCGAACCTCAACATCCAATTTACAACATTGAATACAGCGGTCGTAACGAACACCAAAACATGTTTGTGGATCTATTAAGAAAAAGGTAGATGAATGAAGTATTTAAAATTCGAAAAATTTTCAGCTCAGTGGATAAATTTAGCTGCCAATATGTATAGATTATTCCATATAGCTATGGTTTGGATGGAGTGAGCTATCAGGAGACAAGGGAAATCCATCTTTGTGAAAAAGGTGTTAATATTTACTTGAAGAATTACCTAGATGATATGGTAGAACTCGTTTAAAATCTCTAATCAACGCGTTTTTTGAAATACAGGTGTTACAGCAACATTCAGCAGCTGCCCAAGAGTGGCTAATAATGTAGGTAGATTTATTTTCAAATTTGTGGTACTGTAATTGAAAAGTTCTATTAATTTAATATTATTTTGTACATACTTTATAGTATTTAAATTATTAATTCATTATTTAAAACTTACTATGCTATTGCGTCTCGTCTCATTTATAGAACCGCTTATTTATGGCGGACTGAATTTTAGCTGGTTGTATGTGTGACGTAATTTGCCATATGTTCTAACAGTGTTCCTAACGTATTTAATTTTATAAGATTTATTATTTTTATATTTTAAACAACTGGCTGTTATACGAGGTTCATACAATTTAATACACCAAACCAATAAAAATTATGATAAACAATAATATTATGATGATTATAACAACAATATTATAATATTAACAATAATATTATGATAAACAATAATAATAATAAAAATAAATATATTGGAATTGATTCATATTAAAAAAGATAGATTATCTATCAATTTTAGAACAGATACCAAAAACTTATCCCTCAGTTATAACAATCTCCTAGAATTTCCAAAACAACAAACAGACTAAAACAAGGTTTTCCCTTAGTACACAGTACAGACCCTAAAGTCGAAAAGGTCTGGAAATTTGCCGAAAAGTCGCTGGAAATTTAAAAAGAGTTCTTTTTTGTATGACCGAACCTCAACATCTAATTTACAACATAATTATCTACAAACATTTTTAATTTCTCTAACTACATACATTTAAATAAAATGAGATCCGTTTCGAATTTGTCGAAAATGAATTTGCGCCGGAAGTGCATGGTTTGAAGTTCCCCTGATAACGAAAGAAAGTTTTTTTTAATGAATATGCTGTATATATACATATCTTTCTGAGTTTTATGCTTAGTTTGTGCATGTGTTTATGTGTGGAGAGAGAAAAAGTGTGTCAAATACAAAATATGATAAATCGCAGGTATTGATATTCCATTTAGCAACTACTATCGCAACCTTTATTCATAGAAACGCATAAAAGTCTATTCCAATTTGAAGAATATTAATATTTTAATAATTGCAGTGAGAGAAAGTGATATGATTCAAGTGCTTCACACTTGATTTTTCATATACTGGTTTTTTACAAAACTTTTAGAAATGTAGTACTCTAAAGATAAATGGTACCTATATCACTTCACAATTTACGCATAACTGTAAATACAAAAAAATTTACGCGAAACAAGCCTTTATGCGAACGAATTTGTATTTGGATCTAGCGAATTTAAAGCTCCTGCGGCGTACTCTCAAAAATTTTACTGCATATAGGTTGTACTCTGTAAGGGTTATTTTCCATGATTAAGAACCACTACTTTATAATAGTAATCATCTTTTTATTCAATTTGTATCAATTTTATTATGAATCTTTAATCATCCATTGAACATTGATTAAGACATCTTTCTAATTCAGCTTTTTTCTCCATTAATTCTGCTAAACGATTCAATACAAATTTTCTTGATTCTATCATTTTTGAGTTCAAACGGCCACAAGATTCATTAGAATTCAATCCACAATCTGCAACTTCTTTCGCTAATGCCATATATTCAGCTTTTAACCATTTATCCATGTCAATTGTAGTACCACTTTTCTAAAACAATAAACAGAATTATCTGTTATATATTTTATAGTATCTATAAATATTAGTATTTGATTGTAATGCCTAGTATTTACTGGAAAATGAGGAATTCGTTTGATGTAGTTAACACTGAGTTTAAAATCATAATGCTATATGGCATTTCCTAATCGTTTTATTCTCTTTCTTGTAAAATAAACAGACACCAGAATAGTTTGAGATGTATAAATGAAGTGGTTTTTTTTGACTGTAGTATTTTCAAGTTTTTGAAAATGCCCTAAGCCAAATTAAAGCTTGCAATCCCTTAAATGCATTTCAAATATAATTAATATATTCTTGCTGCAGTCTTTTGATTACCCTGTCATTTGCTAATATAGTCTTGGTTATGATATATTATTAGTGAACAGGTCAAAATTATTTTAATAAAATATCTATTTAGAATCAATCACAGACTTTCCTTTTTCTTACAGCAATTATTAGATTTAGAATTGGCAAATCGTTGTTTGATGAAATTTTTAAAACATCTAGTTGCAGTATTACATAATATTTGGTAAAGCTTACATTAGATACCTTGTACCTTTGTATCTTTGTACCACTAGGCAGCGTGCGCTTTGGTCAAGCCATATTAATAATACTGATTGGGCAGTTTAGAGAAAATCTATAATCACAGTACTCCTAAAATTCCCATAAGAATTGGAGAGTCATTGGGCAAAAAAAGCTCACTTGGCCAACAAGCTATCATTAAGCAAATTAATCCATAATCCACAAGGTTTTATTGGGTCTGGAAGAATATATATATATAGAAGTTAAGATAGAGTAATGCTCTTGTATTTGGACATCTGCTGACTATAGTAAAGAGCTAAACGCGCCAAGTGTACATAGAATGAAGATGAAGGGAGAGTGAGTGAGAGGCTATACATCTAGTCGGTGCCTCCGCTTTAGAGAGACTAAAATAAGATTCTTTAGTTTTTGGACAAATATAAAAAGAGGATTTCAATAAATCGAAGGTCAACGATATTCTCTCTCACAAATTGTGTTAAGACCGGGAGAATGTTTAAGAAATGCAGGTTTAAGGCACTTTCTTAGAAGCTTTTTTTGGAGAGTTCAGGATAATAGCCTTTAGGCTAACGTCCTTGTCGCCTTGCAGCCCTCATCATAAATAGTATTCAAAATAATTTCTAAAAACAACTGTTTCGGACCACGAACATATATTTCTGGTGAAAACAGACTTTTGAACAATTGTTAGGATCACATTAATTTCTCTTTCAGCAATAAGAGAAATTATATAATTAAATTAAATAAAAACTCACCATATAATCACTTTCATGAAAAAATCCCAATCGTTTTAACAATTTCTTAGGCAAAAACGATATCAAATAAATAATAGTTTCATCAAAACTCGGACCAAAAAATGTTGAATCCGATATTAAAGGTATGAAACAAGATTTTGAAACTCCTGTTGGTTCTCTAAATGTTTTACACAACTCACAATTGCTGGTGTTCATAATTCTATTCTTTCTTTTATTAACTTGTATTTATCCACAAATTTATACCTGTTGGCAGCAAATTTTTTATTTAATTTCTTTATTGAATACATGTCGGAACCCTTAGGAATGTCAAAACGGATATATGCTACATAAATTCGCAGATAGAAAACCAGTGTTCCAGTAAAGTAACCACAATAAAGGCATGCCATAAATTTCTATTGATTTGAGAGTGCCTCGATTGTCTCGTGAATTCAAAATTCATTCTAATGTTCATGGTTTAATATTTGTAACCTGAGGGTTCGATATGTACTAGACGTCAGTGATTGACGGAAAAAGACAATTCAGGTGATTCGAAAAGAACACTAATAAGTGTTCGAACATTATAAGTGGTACCTTTATCTTTATAATATAAATCTGTATATCTAGTATTTATCTATATAATCTGTAGCGATGTCGTTAAATTTTCACGTCTTAGGAGATCCTCACTATATCCACCATTCTCATGTCGGACAAACATCTATCATTACTTCCCAATACACAAGCAGTAAGTCTTATTTCAACAGCCACAGCGCATTCTCGCGTATCATATTTTTTGGCAAATTGGGATTTTTATATAACCCTTTATGACTCCTCAAAATAGTCACCATTACAGCTGCTAAAAAAATTATTTTTACATATACTGTGAATTTGTAAATCCCTGTTTATCCCGTCGAAGGAAGAAGTGAACCAGTCGTTTCTTCAGGATAGCCTGATAACTGAACAATACTTATATTGGCCACAGATAAACACCATCACAGATTGGCCCATTAACACACCTTACCACCTCTCTAAGAACAAATCTCTACATTCTATGGACAAACACTGACAAGGATTATCGAGGAGGTCGCAATGGATATAATAATGTGCGATCACTCTATTAACATTATTAATCTATCATCATTATTAATTATTTTCAAATAATATTGATTATCTTCAATTACTATTTTCTTACAACTAAACCATTATCTAGAAATAAAAAAATTAAATAAATCCCTACCTTTGATTTTGATATCACTGCAGTCAATTACAAAATTTATTTCCATAGTTACAATATCGCATATTATTCATGAAAAAATAAAAAAACAATTACCATTCGATACAATAGTTTAAGGTTTAATAAATTCTTTGAGTAACAAAGAATAATTAAATAATTCAAATACAAAAACAGTAATCTGTATAAAATACCCAAAATAGATAAGACTGTTCTGGAGAATATAGAGGTTAAGGCTCTTGTATACGGACATATAAAGAGGACGGGTCCAGAAAGATTGCCTAAGTTGGTGATGGACAGCGAGGTGGATGGAAGCCAAGAGGAGGGGGAGACCGAGAGGTTGATGGAAGGATTGGGTTGAGGAAATGATGGCAGGATATGGGCTAATGGAGGAATTAGGGACGGTGGAACTTGGAGAAAAGCCTTATTATGTGATGGCTGAAGGAAACCAATACTAGTGGAAACCCTTAAAAAAAAAAGATAAGTAAAGACAAAATATCCAAAAACTGTTTGGTTAATTTAATGTAAGGTATTTTATAGTTTTATGTGTTAAATTTAAATAATTTTGCTATTGGAGCAAAATCTGACTTACTTCCTCATGATGCCTGTCGAAAACCGCTCCTAGGCTAACCATGGCAGTATTCTTTATACCAATCTAAGCAAACTCATCAAGGGACGTCTCATGCAATTAGCGTCAAATAAGAGTGAAGCAGTGAGGCCGATGGAGACAGCTCTTCCACCGGAATATGGGTGCAATGGGCCGATTACTCTCTTAACCGAGAACTTAATATCACAAGCACAGTAATACTCAGTATGAACTTCACACTGCAATTTTTAGGGAGGGCGTGAGGATGGAAGGAGCCCCAGTGCTAGGAGGTGGTCATCCCTAATTTAGGTTCCCCCACCAGGAACCTCCCTAGAGACGGTATGATTGAGAGATACAGCTGCCTTAAAAATTTCTCTTTGAAGCTGGGTATCAAGAAAAAGTGGAGGAGTGAATCCGCTCTGGCAGGCATCAGGGAACATGCCATTAAATGGCATACAGACAGGTCTAAGGCTCTCGAGAGGCCAAGGACCAAATACTCAGAACCAATGGGCGTTTGCCAGCATATTCCAGATAGAAATATACGCCATCGGAAGATGCGTTCAATTTAACCTCGATAGATGATTCGGAATCTGGAGATTGTTATCCTTTCCGATAGCCAGGCAGCCCATTAAAGCACTGACTTCAGTCAGTGTTATCAGCTCTAAATTGGTGTGGAAATGCTTAAGCAAACTCAATGACCTGGGCAGAAAGAACAAAGTAAATCTCTTTTAGGTGCCAGAGAATGTTGGGAATGAGATGGCTGAAGCTCTGGCAAGAACAGGCACCGTATTTCCACTTCTGGGTCCTTTTGTGGGGTTAGCGGCCAGTCTCTCTTGGAGGAACTCAAGAAGGAGGAGGAGGTAAAGAGATCTAAAGTCTGGAACTCTCTCCAGGACAGGCAGGCAAAGACCTGCTTGGGAAATTATAACCAAAAGTTCTGAACCGCATTCTAACGGGTTTCTTACGGGGCAGTGTAGACGAAGCTAGGCTTAGAAAGTAAGCATATGCAGATTCTGTCATGAGATAGAAGAAACTCCAATACACCATCACGGACTGCGATGCTACCATTTAGAGAAGATTCAGGAACCTGGGTTGTAACCGAGATGAGGAGGAGTACAGATCCCCCTGAAGCCTCCAGGATACTAAGATTCTTTGAGGATCTTAACTGGTGGGGGTGCTATAGGCGAGACGACTTATTTAGAGGGTACTGTAGGGCCTATAGGCCTATTTACGGCATCCGAGGGGCATGCTCAATAGACCGTCTAAGTCGCAATGAAATTGGCCCCTTTACACAAAAAAAGAATGAACAAGTAAACAAACCAAAAATGGAGATACAAACAAGCAATAGAATTTATAAATGTCGTTTTTTTATTCAGCCTTCAAAAACATCTATGACGTAACAATAATTACTGTGATATAGTCATTACTTACTGAATATTTACTTTGACGAAGTAAAAGATAAGAGAAACAAAACATCCACGTCTGTGAATTACCAAAGTATGCAAATGTAGGTTGTCCTTCTTTTCAGGAAAGAATGATATTTAGATTGAATTTTTCGTACATATTTTGTTAGTAAATTAAAATTTTTGAATATAATAAAAAATTTCAAAAATACATCAGCCACCAAAAATGGGATACTTAGTTTTTTTATTAATAAATAACCTTTATTGCAACAATCTATTGTTAATACCATTTGCTAGCTAAATAATGCAGTTTTTCTATCTTTTTTCCCTTCTCCAGTAGCGCTGCAGCTGAGGAGTTTATTATTCTGCCTGTCCCCATCATGATTACAAGAATTAAACATCCTAATTCAAATAATTTAATATTTATCTTTATCATTATATATTATTATTATTTAATGTAAAGGCAATAGAAATTTTAAGTTGATTACATATCCTGTGTGTTAATTTTTTAATCTAATTCTTGATTTAAAAATGTTGAGTTAAACATGTTAAAAAAAATAATTACAATGAAAAATAACGAAAAAATTAAAAACCTTTTTTAATTACAATGGTTTTAAAAATCGTCAGGTCTTAAAATAATGACATATTTACTTTTTTACAGAACTTTGAAAACTTTTTTAATTTTTCTCACCTCCTAATACTTGGTCTTGCCTCTTCAGTCAATACTACAGGCCCTGATACGGCAAAGCATCGATGCAATCAGGTTTTGAAATGTCTCTTGTCGAACTGCATCCCATACTTCTTGTAGGATAGTGCGGAGCTGTTACAAAATATTTGAAGGTTCTCACGAGATCTAACACGTCTCTTGAGCATGTCCCATATACTTTTTTTTTCTATAGGAATCACGTCCGGAGAACGTGCAGGCGAATTATCACATTTATAACGACTTCCTCCTCTGAAGCGGATGACAACTCTAGCTGTGAGTGGTGCGGCGTTAGTTTCATGCATTAGCATGAAACTGCCCGATAAATGAAACAAACGGTGTATGACTGCCACTAGAAGAATTTCTTCAAAATACCTAGCAGTGGTCATTGCGCCATTTTCAACGAGCACTTCCGTTAGTAGTACACGCGAATTCGATCGTCTAAGAATATAGACCAAATCACGATTCATCAGTGAGGATAACAGCCTCACCACCATTGCTCTACAGTCCAATGGAGATGCCGATTGACAAAAGCTAATCTGCTTACACGATGATTCCTGGTTAGTTGTTGTGGTTGGTTCCGCAGAGCTGGAAAGCATCAGAGACATTTTCCTTGATAATCTGCTTCTTTTTGCGGTCATCGACCGGTTTCGGGCGTTCGCCCATCATCAGAATGTTTGCCAAACAGTGTGATAACATAGATTTGCTCAGAACAAATTTAGTTGATACTCTCGTTGATCGGACTCAAGAGGTCGGGCGAACGCCCGAAACTGGTCGATGACCACAAAAAGAAGCAGCCTATCACGGAAAATGTCTCTGATGATCCCTGGTTAGGACTGACCCTGCAAGTACTAATAGGTTAGTAGTACTGATTAATTGTTGGTTGTTAGTGTGCTGGCCTGCTAGCCATCAGACCTTATCGCAATCGTCTTCGAACAGTTCAGAGTGGCGGTGACTCCCCGAACTTGTAGTATGTTATCTCTGAGCTCTGCATTAAGAAATCGATGCTTAGAACTGAGAGATAAAGAAATT
>JAAEAF010010368.1:0-13964 GCA_011037195.1 Triatoma infestans
GATCTCAACACTGGTACTCCCTCCCCGGTTTGCGGTAGGCTAAGATTTGCTTGGGAAATTATAACCAACGGTGATCGGAGGCCTGCATTGGATTGAGCAAGAACAAGTTCCGCGTTCTTACGGGTTTTCTCACGAGGCATTGCCAACTTAGAGGACACCTGGTGAAGCTGGGTTTGGAAAGTGACAGCTCATGCAGATTCTGTGGGGAGCTAGAAGAAGCTTCACTACATCTCTTAACAGACTGCAAGGCTGCCACTCAGAGAAGATTCAAGAACCTGGGTAGCTACCAGGTGGAGGAGGGGGATATACCCTCTCTAGAGCCCGTCAGTGTATTGAGATTCCTCAGGGATCTCAACCTGATGGAGGATTTGTAAAACGGATATTCAGAGAAGGACATCTGTTTGGGTGCTGTGGGCAACAGCCTGCGGTGGCACCCAGGGGGCATAGCACAATAGATCGAAACGGTCGCGGTGCATTGGCTCCCCTTCAAAAAAAAAAAAAAATATATAATTGCACTAACAGGCGTAAGAGCAAGTCGTGTGAGTGTTTCACACTAGATATTTTCCTAACCTAAAGCAAACACTCAACAGTTGTAAAACGCTTAGGTCTCCGGGTTGAGACCCAGTAGTTTATTTTAAACTGACATTTCGCTCATTAAATCTGATGTTTACCGTGGGAGTGTTGTTACAGCCTTAGAGGCGACACTAACCTGTGAAGAAGCGTATTGTAATATGGGCGAAACATCAGTGTACAACCAAACCACTGAACACCGGTCTCAACTCAAAAACCTCAGTGTTTTACATGACAATGGCTGCGGAAGCTCCGTAACAGTTCTCCAAGAACAACCAAAAAAATTAATTTTCCCAGCAAAAATGTTAGAGCTATTTATGTTATGTTGAAACCGCATCAGATGTTTGTTAGAAACCGACGTTTCGCTCATATTTCAATGTGCCAGTTCAGGGTCGTTACACATTGAAAGCTACGATGAACAAAACGTAGCAATGAATGTTAAATAAAATAGGAACGTGATCCCTTCCTTCGCTATCTTGGCTGTATATGGTTGGCGGGGGGGGGCTTAATTTTCTCTGCCGTTACCACGGTCGGCTGGCGGCTGACGAGGTTAAAAAGTCTCCCATCCCAAATGCCCTTCCTGCTAAAGTTTTAATTAGGCCCCGCCCACCGCTATACAGCCAAGATGGCAGTGGCACTGGCCACGCCCATTTCACTATCAAGATTCCATTACTCCATTAAAACATTCAAGGTGTAACGACCCCTGAACAACCTCATTGCATTTATGGGCGAAACGCCTGTTTCTAGCACACCACTGACGCTGTCTCAACCCGGAAACTCAAGTGTTTTTCATGAAAATGGCTGCTGAAACCTATAAGATTATACGTAAAGTTAGTATATCAAAAATTTATAGAAAATCTGTAGAACCTTTATCAAGAAAACACAAAAATACTGGGAAAACTATTGTATAAACTCGCACTTCCGGAATGTCAAATTTGTACTTCCTGTTTTTGAGCTAGGCTGATCATATATATATATATATATATAAGAAAATTTATCACAATTACGATACTTTCTCATCATACAAGGAGTAAGGGAAACTAAAAAATCTGGTTTATCGAATGACATGTGAAGAGCTTTTATGTCAATAACAAAGATTGTATAAATTCAATTTTAAAAACTATTTGATAGACTCCCCCCCCCAAACCTTTCGGAATCAATTTTTTTTTTTTCAGAAACAATAAAATTTTAAAATACAATGTAATACTTTCTATTTATTTGCACGCGCATATCAAGTTAAAAGAAAAAATCTTGGAGCTGTTACTATCAAAATTACGGGAAAACCTGAAATAAAAAAATCGGGTAAAGTCATTACTTCCGGCGATGGAAATTTGTCAGAAACCTTCGTGTCTTTTAGCTGTGTTAGTACTTTAAAATGGAATATCAAATTTCAGTTCTTGTGACTTTTCGTTTTTGAGATATCTGTAACCCATTACACATACACCACACACCTACATAATTCGTGTGTAGGATGTTCAGGTCGGGAAGCATATGGTTTCAGGTCTTTTAAGACCAAACAAAACCCTTTCTGTAAGCCGTTTTTAGTATTACCACCGCATTAGACACGTAGCTCTTTCAGTTGTTTTTCTTTTTCCTATCCCGCGACAAAAGGCGTTAAGCCATTTTTTGTCTGGCAGCCCAATATTTTTCATAAATAGTACTCATACCCTGTAATGCAGGGCACGTGTTCAAATGTTGAAATGTCATTACGCCGTTATTGCACAATGGGCAAATCGGCGAGTCCTTTATACCTATTTTGTGGAGGTGGGCTTGGAGGTAATCATGCCCTGTAATTCCTCGGAATAGCACGACAGAATCTTTTCTTGGAAGGCCGACAGGTATCTTATTTTCTAGCAGTGTTGCCCACTGTTTTTCAGCGGCCATGCTCTTTAACTCCGCGTGTGATTTTTCCTTTAAATGGCTACCTATAACTCTTTTAGCCGAAGCAAAACACATTGCGTAGTCGGGCTGATCACATTGACTCCCCTGTTTCGCAAGTTTATCGGCCTGCTCGTTCCCTGGTAAACCACAATGTGCAGGAATCCATTGGAAAGCCAGCTGGTTCCCTTCTGTAAGAGCCTTTTCAACCATTTCTTGGCACGCTCTTACATCTGCGGAAATTCCACTTTGAGATCCTGTTACGGCTATTAACGCAGCTTGGGAGTCACTGAGAAACACTACTTTGTCCAATTTCTTTTCAACCATATATTTCAAACCTATCAGGATAGCCCGGATCTCACCATCGAAATTTGATGCCCAAGTTTCAACAGGTTCTGAAAACTGGAAGTCGATACCATACACTCCAGTTCCCGCATTTTTAGTGGCACCTGCTGCTGAACCGTTAGTATAGATGTGGGTCCAAGGAGGAGATGGATAGTATTCTCCAAGCATTTCAAGGGCTAGAGCTCTTACCTCGGTCGCACTGTAATCGCCTTTCTTAACGGGCTCCATGAGACCAGTACATCTCATTGTGCAGAGGCTCACTCCTGCCAAGGAATAAATTATATTTAAGCTTATTTTAAATTATATTTAACGAAACTTTCTAGTCAAATTCAGTGCAACTTTACATTGAATTTATTCCTTCTTCAGGTTTACGAAATTTACATACTAACTTCACACATCAAGGGCTAAAAACATTTCTATATGAAACATTTTTTGCCATAAAATTTATTTTTTTGTTTGGTTTTGGGAACAGTAGCGTTAAGCTACCCTCTATAGTACCCATTTTCAGTGCAATACACATTAAATACTGTAGTGGAAGAACGAAATGGAAAAATAATAGTTTTGGAAAATAGTTTAGTAAAATAATTTTGTTAATTTTAGCAAGTTCAAATAGTATATTTTAGTGATGGGGATAGAGCCAGGTACTACAATCTAGGTCAATGCAAACCAAGAGACAAAGGGCAAGAAACAGTTAGGGTAAAACAATAAAACTCCCTCCAGACATACCAGCATTATTTGAAAGGATTTGAACTATGAAGAGAAGACATTCCTTCAAGACAGTCTGAACAGACATTCAAGCCAGAACACTTGCTTCAGGAATCGCTCTCTTAAACTCAGTGCCAGTGATAGTGATTTGCCTTTATTCTAGATAAACATCTGATTTATTAAGATATAGTTGTGATATTGTAAGGTACTTAAATTTGCTTAGAGAATAATATATTTATTTTGAAAACAGTGGTGCTCTCTTGATTATTACTAATACTTCTCTCTTAAACATATTATACTTACAAGCCCCTTTACAAAACCGCTCACGCCACAAGCTACCACTACACTACAACAACACAATATCACCAATAACATTTCAATACCCTGCTGAGATTCCAAATTTTTTTAAGAAAATCTATTTATAAGAAATGCGATTTTTACAGTATAGGTTTATGAGTTGTTTTTGGAATTTCCTTTTATTACGTTATTACGTTAATACGGTTTTTATTACGTTTATTATCGTTAATTAACGATTTCCTTTAAACTTGGAATGCTAACTGTACAGATTTTAGACCTTTCATTTTTTATTTGGAACTCTTTTTTTTCTGAAATTTAAGAGAAAAGTAATGTGAGTATTTCTCATCAGATTTATTATGTGAAATGTGTTGAAATAGATTTGTGGTAGCTAAGTTCACATGGACACCACCAGGTGACCGTGCTCACAAAGAAGCAATTAAGCCAATAGTTTTGCTGCTACATTAATTAGCAAATCCAAACAGCATTTGATTTAGCCAAGATTCACAATCTTATAAACTATTAAACTACAAACAATTAGTGAAACTTTTTAACAATAAAATGTTAATATTATATATGTATACAAAAAAAAAAAAAAATCTGGTGTAAAACATTCATACGGACTTCTATATTCTAATTAAATAATTTAATGAAGAAATGTTCAATAAAATTGTACAAAATTACGATGATTAGTTTGGGGCTGGCAATTAATTAAAATAAAATACAATTTAAAAAAAAAAAAGTATCAAATAAAAGTGATAGGTATTTATTTATTTATGTGTATATAGTATACGAAGTTTAATCGAAAACGTTGGAACCGTTTTTTAAGAACATCATGAAAAACTGAAAAAAATTTGGGTTTCCGCTTGATAGATTTTTTGCCCAAAATCTTCGTGTTTGGTGCATATTTTTTCAGATATTCTGTTAATTCACACACACACACACACACACACACACACACACACATACACGCGCGCACACTTACGGACTTTTTGGTAAAAGTATTTTTCCCGTATTCAAATGGATCACTTACACCTTGCAATACTTCCTCTTAGTAAGGAAGTAAGGGAAAATAATTGAAAATTGAAGAACACTTGAGTTTCTGGACTTGAGGCCGCGTCAAGTGTGTAATGGCAAGCAGAGAGAAGACAGGCCGAGAGAAGAAAGGCCCTCTCTGGTTAACAGAGACTACTCTCTGGATTAGCGTGCTAGACTGGGAGAACCTGTGTATATAAGCCAGTGGGAATCTATCTAGATCTATCTATCAGATTCAACCATACATCGCATCGTGTCATATCTCTACTCCCACCTTTTATTCTATCAGTCCAGTGCAATGAGTGTAAACTTATAGCCATATTATAACAGTGTCTACATATCTCGTTCATTCAATCAAACCTAATTTCTCTCCTCAACAACTCCATTGATTTAGTAGCAAGAGAGAAAAGACGGGTCCGAGAGAAGACAAGCCCTCTCTGACTTAAGCAGGCTAGAGGAGGGAGAACCTGTATATAAGCCAGTGAGAGACCTGTATAGTTTAAGAGAGCGATTCTTGAAGCAAGTGTTCTGGATTTGAAAGCAGAATGCAGACTGTCTTGAAGGAATGTTCTCTCTAACGGGGGATTTTCTCTTAAACAGTTGGCCAAGTGGCATTGTTATTTTCCTAACGGATTCCTGTGCTTTTGTCTCTTTAGCAACAATGACCTTAAATTATAGTACCTGACTCTAAAATACATTATTTTTGCCAAAATTATTTCATTTAAAATATTTTTCAAAACTATTTATTTTTGCATTTCTTCTTCCAATACAGAGCCTTATAACGCAACTAAAACCTTGTAGTGATATTTAAATCCTATCCTAACCGACAGTCCCTCCTAGAAGAGTGGTCCTAATCCTATCCCCTAGAACAGTGGTTCGGCAAACTCGTCATCCAAAAGAGCCAAATATAAACAATATAAAATTGAAGTTGATTCAAAGAGCCATTTTTTTTTTAAACTTTGCTTCTTTGCTTTAGTAGAGACATTTTTATGGAAATAATTAGGATTAAAACTACACTCTAGCTTGCCTTTGCTAAATATGTCTTAATTTAACTAACGGTACATTAAATAAAACTTGTATCATACTTATATAAAGATAATATTTATTTAAAAATATAACAAGTTAAATAATATAAAACGTATCATTAAAAAAAACTACAAATACTCCACTAATGTGAACAATGGCCTTGCATTTCCTTGGAAAATAAGGGTAAGTCAGGTTTCTATGTTGCTGTTTTTAATTTTAGGCACGATTCCAAGTTCTCATCGATAAGCCGATTTCTTAATTTACTCTTGATAAAGTTCATGCTTGAAAATGATTATTCGCATAAATATGTAGACCCAAATAAGGAAAGAACAGCAAACGCTAGTTTCTTCAGTTGATCATATGAGTCAGCAATACTATTTCAGGTGTTAAAAATCAACATATCAGACCCTCTCCAGATCTTGTGCTGTAAACTTAATTCACATTTATTTTTCTCCAATAGCTCTAAATCGGCACAAAGACGCTCGAATTTTGAGCTCCACAATTCTTTATTTTTTTTTAAATCCAGCAACTGCATTTCAAAGCGGCCAATATCAATATTAAAGGGCGAAAAATATATTTCTGTTATCGTCGCACTCAGAGGTTTTTTTTAACAAAGGCTAGCGTCGCTTTGCTGTTTCTAAAGACTTTGAACCTGCCGAGAAAAGCTTCCTTCATATTTAACAGTGTTGTTCTGAAATAGCAAATGTCAATATTAGATGTGGTGGTTGGTTCCGCAGAGCTGGAAAGCATCAGAGAGCATCAGAGACAAAAATGAAGCAGGCTACCACGGAAAATGTCTCTGATGTCAATATTAGACTTTATTTTCTCGACAATATTTCAATAGGCATGGAAAGTGATTCAGAGTTTCTCTTTCAAAATCTTCGGCAAAAAAGCGGCAATTTGTTTTCGAATAAAATTACTATAATAAGTTACAAATAGTTGAAATACATTTCGGTGCGGTGATCTTAGATGGATTAGTTCTGGGTCTACAACATAAATCCAGACCCAGAACTAATCCATCTAAGATTCACAGCAGTCCGAATAAATCGGACGAATAACCTTAAGCGAAAATAGCCAAAGCTCTTCCACAGACATCTTATTCCGACCAAAGGTCCTGAACCTAATTTTCTTACAACCCAGTCAATCAGTCATAAGATGGATGGGTGTTTCCTCCTCCACTGTCTCACAGACTCTACAAAACGGATCCGGCATGAGCCCCATAATATAGAGATCGTCTCCTTAAACCACAATGACCAGTAACAGATCCAACCAGATGCCTGAGAGAGTTCTGTGAAAAACACAGCCACGTTTCACTAATGGCCTTGTCCCGGACCCCCGGATGAGCATTTTAGATTGCCGAAAACCAACTGAGCTCATCCATAAGGATGAATGCTGTGAAGCTGTCCATGTCTGGGAAGCCTGACACGCCAACAGCAGGCTCGGGACCAATGAAAGGAAGAGAGGCGCCTAATTTGGCAAACCTATCCACCTCCTCATTCCCAAAAAATCCCCAGGTGATCTGGCACCCAGACTAGGAAGCACATCCTTCAGAGAAGAAAGCTTTTCCAGTCTTTTAGAACATTCTAACAACAACTCGCTTACAATTTACTGCTAATTAAAAGAAATTAAGGAAAACATGAAGGAATTTATGAAAACATGAATTTCCACTAGTAATATTGTTATAAACCACGCCAACGATTTTCGTTAAATATGATACACCAAAACTAAATATATACAGGTATTTATGATTTTGTTTTGTAATCTTCTCGTTGAAAATCTTCTTCTTTTTTTTATAGAAAAAGTGCTATAAGAAAATGCCTTGTGAGTGACCATATTCTTATTACTTTCTTTAACTGGTGACTAAAAAAAAAAAAAAAAAAAAAAAATTTGGTAAATTAAAATAAATGAAAAATTAATTCAAGTTGTTTTTACAACTTTTCCACTTAAAACGGCACAAATGATTTTTTTTTTCTTTTAACTTTATTGAAAAAACTATAAATATATAGTTTTATAATTTTCTCTCACGCGGAAACGTGCCCGGGCTGTTGTATGATAGAGCTAGCAAAAAAAAATTCACCGGTAACACTCGAATTTTATCAACTTTTTACAATTTTTTTCTCTTACAAACGGCTCCTACATTTTCTTCCAGTAACTTATGGTAGTAACTATTTTTTTTTTACTTTCTCTTACTCCTAGTAAGAGAAAGTATTGTAATCGTGTCAAATTATTGATATTAAGTTTTCACCGGAAATATCCATTTTGAGGTCTCCTGAGTCCAAAAAATGGTTTTAGCAAATGGCTGTTGTGTGTTATATATAATCTATATATATCTGAACCGCATAGCTCAAAAAAAAAAAACGAAAAATATCGTAGAATAGTGAACTGATATACCGTTTGTAGTTATCACCATGGAATCTTACAGTAAGGGGTGATCTGTCAAAATTCCAACAACCAGAAGTTACCACTTTACTAGTTTTGGCAAAATGGCGTAACGCGTTGTTCTTCAAACTTGGTATATCAACACATTACTATTACAGCTAGGGGTGAGAGCTAAATTAGTGGGAGAATGTCGGAGAAGGCTCAATGCTTTAGCTCGGAGGGGTACGGTGTGCCTCTATTGGATACCCGGACATGCGGGAATAGACGGCAATGAGAGGGCAGATCAGTTGGCCAGGGAGGGATCATCACAACCATTCTGTGGTCACGAACCAGCTCTGGCTGTCACAAAGACGTTTCGTGACAAACAGATTAGACTCTGGGAGACGAGAGTTTTGGAGAAACGCTTGGGGGGCACGCAGGGGTCCCTCCAAGCCAAAAGATTTATAAAGACAAGTAAGCAGGGAACTTCGGAGTATCGTCTGTCCCTTAGTAGGACGGGTATGAGTACCCTGATAGGGACAGTGACTGGACACCCAACTGTTCCAGTCTTTTAGAACATTCTAACAACAACTCTCTTACAACTTACTGCTATTAAAAGAAAGTAAGGAAAACTTTGGGAAATTTATGAAAACATGAATTTTTACCAGTAATATATATTTTTTTTCCTAATTGAATGTTTAATATAGGGAGGATGTCCAGTCCCATTTGTCAGAACTGCGACGACGGAGAATCAGGGAAACGGTGTACCACTATCTTGGTCAGTGTCCCCGTTTCGCTGGAACTAGGTTTCGTGTATTTGGGAGGGCATCACTCTCGCAGGATTGCCTGCTCGAGCTGGAATTTAGGGATATCTTGGGATGTAGATTGTAGATTGTTGTAGGGGATTATTGCACTGCGACCTGAAAGATCTATTGTGCCCCCCGGAGCCTTCTTCAATGCACAGCCGGTCTCCAAGCAGTGTTCTCTAGCTACAGACAACACTCCCCATCACCGGACAGTGAGTTGTAGAGGCTCCTAGGAAGAGAAAATCTAAGGGTAGCACGCTGGATCGAACCCGGGACCTCCGCGTTGCTAGTCCAGCGCGCCACCACCGAGCTCATCCCTTCCTTCTCCATTGGTTTTCGCCAACTAACTAGGGACGGAGACCCTAGTTTGTGTACTGTGTATGTCCTTGTCTGTAAAGTGTAGAGTGTATATAGTTTAAGTGTATTGTGTACTGTTCTGACGAAGTGCATGGAGTACTGAGCTGAGGTAAACCCGTTAGGTTACGCCCCAAGTAAAGCATGCAACAGATACCCTTGCGGGCGATATATTTGGATACTTGTTAGACTAACCGGTAAGCTACCGGGGGAGATTAATAAGGGGGTTATAGGGGGGTATCGGGGGGAGAAAGGCACCATAGGCTGTAGTCCCGCGCATAGGCACCCGAATTACAATAATAATAATAATAATAATAATACTAAACAGCTACAACTTTTATTTGAAACATTTCTCCGGGAAAAAAATCATTTAAGGGCAATTCTGGGGGGGAATGGTTTGGGGTTAGGTTTTCATCTTAACTACTATATCAGTTTATAAGACAATTCTCTCATCTAAAAAAAATATTAATTAGAATTAAATATGTTGAAATTCCGAATTTAAAATAAATAAAAAACGGAAATGCATTTGTTTTAAACACTTTATTAAATGATTTTTTTTTTCTCACTTTTTCGCGATTTTTCAACAAAAAAAAAAACAAAATGGATCCAACGATTTTCTTGAAACTTCGTAATAAAATAAACATACCAATGATCTATCATCTTTTATTAAAAAAACATTTCTCTGGGAAAAAAAATTTGATTTAAGGGCATTTTTTGGGGGGGGTGGGGAGGTTTGGTTCTATTATTTAAACAATCATAATTAGAAATAAATAGATGGCTAAAATTCCAAAGTTTTCACGAAAATTTAATTAGCCCGGAAGTGGCGGTTTTTGACTGAACAGTTTTTTGTTTTTCATGTTTTCGAAGAATTTCCGTGATATTTGTTGGTTAAACAAAACATAATCTTTGTGAATTATAATTTTTTTAAATACAGGTGTAAAAAGAAGTTGTATGACTGTAGTAGCAACGTTAATTTTATCAAAATTCTACTAAAAAAAATAATTAAAATTTCGATCCGCAAAAATTTATAATTTTTCAGTTTTTTTTTTTTCAATTTTGGGTTTTATAAAAAGACGTTCTTATTTCGTTTAATTCTAATATTACCAACTAAAAATATATTTACTTGGTTTAATAAAGAAATAGTCGAACTTTTTTTGCCGTAAGAATATGATTTTTTTTTTTTTTTTTTTAACTGAAAACTACTGTTACAGTGATGGCGAACCTTTTGAGCTCGGTGTGTCAAAATTTTGAAAAATAGAAACATAATTCTCGTAGCGTGTCACTCATCAAGTTAATTATTTGTTTAATGCCATTTAAAATACAAATGCCAAAATTATGAAACCAATAGTTTACATTTAGAGACTTGTCTTACATATTTCATTGACACTTAACATAATAAAATCAAGTAATATATATATATAAAATATAATTGAACAAAAACAGAAAAACAATATATATTTATACTATTAGAAAATAAATATATATGAAAAATTAGTGACTTTTTTGGTGTGGTGGTTGGTTCCGCTGAGCTGGAAAGCATCAGAGACATTTTCCGTGGTAGCCTGCTTCATTTTGTGGTCATCGACCGGTTTCGGGCGTTCGCCCATCTTCAGGATGCGTTTTTCAGACAATGCAACAACATACACTTGTACAGAGCAAACTTGAGTGTGAAAACTAAGTTTGCTCTGTGCATGTCGGTGTTGTCAGACTGTCTGAAAAACGCATCCTGAAGATGGGCGAACGCCCGAAACCGGTCGATGACTACAAAATGAAGCAGGCTACCGCGGAAAATGTCTCTGATGACTTTTTTGGTGCTGAAGTTTGTCTGCTAAATCTTCTATTTCGGGTTTATACTTGGTACATTTCAAGGCCAAGCAAGCGCCACTGACTTCATCTGTTAACCGATTCCGTTTGTTTGTCTTAATAACAATGTCTCACAAAAATATGTGGATGAAAAAATTGTTAGCAAAACAACTAAAGGAGATCTCAACTCGAGGAGCGGTCAATAAAATGTACACTTTTTTTTAAATCTTTTCCAACGTTTCGACAAATTTATTGTCTTTTTCAGGGATAAAATTTAAAAAAATGTTAATCGGTATTTATAATTTCCATGAAACAAACTAAACACAAAATATGTAGTAAACAGAGAGAGAGTTGCTAACTATATGAGCTACATTATCAGCAAAAAAAAAAGATTTTTTTTGAATTATGAAATTTTTTATCTTTGAAGATGCGTGTCACCAAAAATGAGCTCGCGTGTCATAGGTTCGCCATCACTGGTATAGAGAATATCGTATCATTGTGGTTTTCTTGTCCCCAACCATATTACTATAAGAAAAAAAAAAATCAAGGAAACTTTGAGCAATTTAAGTAAGATAAATTTCCATAGTGAGAAATAATCATTTTTTTTTGAAGGGGGGTGCCGGGAGATGAGGTATCTTTTAAAACAATTTTCTTTTAAACAGCTCCAATAATTTTCATTATTGGAGTGTAACACACTAGCTACAATATTTTATTTTGACTTTTCTATGTAGAAAAATATAATTTTTCATGAAATCTGCTGTCAGAAAAAAAAGGAGAAGCGTATTTTGAATGTTTCAGGCCAAATTCTTTGTTATTTTTACTTTATCTTACTCCCAGTAAGAGGAAGTATTGTAATCGTGTCAAATTTTCGATATCGAGTTTTCACCGGAAATATCCGTTTTGAGGTCCCTGAGTCCAAAAAAAATGGATTCTAGAAAATGGTCTGTATGTGTGTGTGTGTGTGTATGTATGTGAACAGCATAGCTCAAAAACGAAAAATCGTAGAAAGTTCAAACTTGATATTACGTTTACGTATCACCATGGGATCTGACGGTGCGTTATGTGTCAATATTCCTCAACCGGAAGTACCACTTTACTAGTTTTTTTTTTACGTTTTTGCAATTTTCTCAAAAATGGCTCCGAAGATTTTCTTTAAAACTTTGTTTATAAAAACTTCAACTACACATACAAAGAGCTACAACTTTAGTGAAACTTTCTCCAAGGAAAATTCATTTAAGGCCTTCTGAGGGGGAGGGTTGGGGTAGGTTTCATCTTAACTGCTGTTTCCAGTTTTAACATTCTGTCATCTAAATATGTTAATTAAAATTAAATTATGTTGTTGAAATTCCGAGTTTGAAAAAAAATATGATAAACCGTAAGTGGTTTTTACTGAAATATAATTTTCAGTTTCTAGTCTTTTCCTCCCTCTCGCAAAGGCTCCAAACGATTTTCTTTAAACCATTTTGTTCAACTATACCTGATAGAGCTACAAACTTTTATTTTGAAACTTTTTCCCCTGTAAATTCATTTAAGGGGACTTTTGGGGGAGGGGGGTTATGTTTTTCTTTAAAATGCTATCACAGTTGATTATACAAGTCTGTCATCCAAATTGAAATAACTAGAAATTAATATATGACCCAAATTCCGAGTTTCAAGGAAATTAGTAAACCGGACAGTTTTACTGGACAGTGTTTCACTTTTCGACGAATTTCATTAAATTTGGTACACTAACTATAAAATTTGTCAATTATAATTTTGAGTACTGGAGTAAGAGAAAGTTGTGTGAGTGTTTCACACCAGATTTTTTATTCTCTTCTCCTCGTCACTACTAACTTGTAAGAGAAAAAAAAAAAAAAGAAACAATGAAACTGGAGAATTCAAATAAAAAATAAAAAAACAAAGGAAATTTTAATCCCGGGGGATGAGGGAAAATATATGTTAAAGAATTTTTCAAAATTTCCTATATATTAACTATAAATATAATCATTTTTTTTTAACAAAAGTTTACACCTCCCTATAATTTTTAGTGGTTAACAAAAATAATATAAGAAAGTGTACTGTATTAAATGTCTTCAGTTTTTCGTATTATTTGTGTGACTAGAAAGTTAACCAGAATCTGACGTAGACATTAAAATATTAAGAAATAAATTTCTCACTGGCGATATTTACGTTTTGTTTTTTTTTTTTCACCTTTTGCAAGTGCTATGAGAGAATTTAATGTTTTTTTTCTTTGCTTGGGCACGGCACCTGTTTTTTTTTTTTCCTATCCTAAACTATTGATTATTGTAACAAAAAAAAAAAAAAAAAATGTTCATGAATGGTTAATTCTTATTTTTAAAATAATCCTATGAGTTTGGAGGTGATTTATTTATTTATTTATTTAGTTATTTTTTATTTTTATTAATAAGAAATAGTACAAATTTTTGAATGTATTATAACATTTTTGTTGTGAATTTAACGCTATAATTCCAAAAGTGCATTTTTTATTTTCTTGGAAACTTACAGGGTGGAGTTCGAATCAATCTGTGCAAATTTATTTGAATCTAATTTACTGTTTTTTTTTTTTTTTTTTTTTTTATTATATATTTTTTTTAAATAAGCAAAAAATAAACAAACACTCCTTGTTTTTTTTTTTTTTTAAACACTTACCTCTATACAGTTCCTTAATGTCGCGAACTTTACTGTTTCGTCCCGATATATTCCTTTGTACACTTTCTGCTTGGTTTGCAAAAAAAAAATAAATAAATAAATAAATAAAAATAGGTATAAAGAAATTTTAAAAAATTGTAA
>JAAEAF010010369.1:0-19720 GCA_011037195.1 Triatoma infestans
CCCCTCCCCCAAAAGTGCCCTTCATTGCATTTTCCCGGAGAATGTTTCAAATAAAAGTTGTAGCTCTTTGAATATGTGGTGATATTGCAAGTTTAAAGAAAATCGTCGGAGCCATTTTTGAGAAAATCGCAAAAAAGTAAAAAATCCAACTAGTAAAGTGGTACTTCCGGTTGAGGAATTTTGACAGATAACGAAGTGTCAGATCCCATGGTGATACCTAAACGGAATATTTTTCGTTTCTGAGCTATGCTGTTCACATACACACACACACACGGACACACACACACACAGACCATTTGCTAAAAACCACTTTTTTGGACTCAGGGGACCTCAAAACGGATATTTCCGGTGATAACTCGATATCGAAAATTTGACACGACTACAATACTTCCTCTTACTTAGGAGTAAGAGAAAGTCAAAAAAGTAAAAAAGAGACATCCATTATTTTATCCGTCGTAGCATGCATATTAGATTTATTCCTGACCGGTTTCGGATATTCGTCAATCGTCAGAGCAAATTCACCAAGTTTGTGTAGAGAGTTCACTTCAACTAAATGTTTCTGTAGACCCACACTTGTTGGTTGGTTGTCACAGAAACATTTAGTTGAAGTGAACTCTCTACACAAACTTGGTGAATTTGCTCTGACGATGGATGAATATCCGAAACCGGTCAGGAATAAATCTAATATGCATGCTACGACGGATAAAATAATGGATGTTATCCAGCATTGCGGACCCAGCCACATTTTCAATAAAAAAGAGAAGTTAATAGATGGGTTTTTATCGTTCGAATCCCCTTTAGCGTTTTTTTATAATAATTAATTATTAATTTTTAAAAACTAGATGATCATCAGTGTGAAGTACCAAATCCGTCCATATTGGACCTCCGTCCATATAACCTCGTTCGAGCACTAAATATATAAATGTATACATGTGCAGTACGTGAACATATCGGACCCTCCAAGATTCATAAAGTCATATAAACTACTTCGTTATGGTGCTCAATATTTTCTTGAAATCGAAAGCGATTGCCGTTTAGTCAAAGAAATTTCTAATATATTGGAAAAAGTCAGGAATCATAATCTTTTAGTTGATTGTATTGGAATCAGATGTCTTGAATAGGGAGTAGAAGTGAAGAATAGGTGGACGTTAATTAGAGAGTTGTTACTCGAAATACTAACTACTGAATTTACGAAAATAGACTATATTTTAACAATAATTTAAAGTGTTTGAAATAATAACTACAATTAATTTAAAATGATTGAAATAGTAACTAAGATACACGACTGTAAATGATTATGAGTAATAATAAATATATGTTTAAACCTTGAATAGGGACGCGCTCGCGATGTGTGAAACTTAACTGCTTGAACTGACGTGAACTGATGTCTGAACGTTGAATACTGATTTGATACTGATGTATAACTGATATAATACTGATGTATAACTGATCCCCTCCTCCAGTGGGGCGACGATTATATTGGTATCACTCACACATTGACAGGTGTGTAAGTACTAGTCACACTAAGACTTCTCTTGCTGTATGTTGACCCTGGTTAGGTCAGTGACCAGGGTGGCGACAGATGGTGGCCAGTCGGTGATTATCAGACTGTTTGTTAATAGATTGTAGCCAGATGGCTTTTGAGTGTTCGTTGACCCTTGTATGAAGGGAATACCGGCCAGGTGGCTTCTGTACACTGGCCGTATAATGACCCCTGTTTGAAAGGGTTTTAGCGGCGTTTCTTTAGCGGCGTTTTTGTTTGCCGCGGTTCTTGACCTGAAGATAGCGGCTGGCTGGAACCACTAGTTATTATTTTTAGATTTATAATTTAAAAATTATATCTTTTTCTTCTTGCTATCACATTACATTGATAGATATAACCTCTGCTTTGAATTCTAGTTTTCACCCTTAATGCAGGAAAAGTAGTAACTTGGGCTTAAGAGAAATGTATTTAGACTAATTCAGAGATAGTATTTTAAAGCAAAAAAATTGTCAGCGAACTGAGGTTAGGTCAGCACAGGCCATTACCGTATAATTTTTAAAGGTAATATCTTCAGGTTTGATTCGACATACATTGTATTTGTTGTAACTTGGGCACCCCAGACATTGTTGCACTTTTATCACTTTTTGTTATTATGCCCGACATCAAGAACTGCTAGGAAAACATATTTAATTGAATATATTTATGTTGAATATGATAATGAAGAAAATTTACTAAATGTATTAATAATTGATAATATCTACAAGGTCAATAGAGTGTACTTATGTACACATTAACCTAAAATACTTTTATGTTGTGTTTACATTGAAATTTAGAGGCCTCATTGTAAACATTGAAAATGAAATTGTAGTTAACAGTTTTGTTGTATAAGGTCAATTTTTAGTTTTGAACAGTTGTCTCTTAATTTATGCTTTTACCAATACATTATTAATTTTTGTAGTTAAATTTGAACAGATGCTTTTTTCATTTTTTTTTTACGGCTTGGGGGGAGGAATGCCTCCGCACAAATTGTAGGACTTGCACCCACTAAAAAACTCCCTCCCCCACAGACTACCCTGGAACTTCATTTTATTATTTGTAACCAGAACTCCATTGGTTCTGGGGTTCTGGGTGTGAAAACAAATAAAATCTATTCTATTCTATTTGTAACAGCAACCAATGAGAGATCAGCAACCAAAGAGAGTAAAGAGGAGAGAAACGAACCCAACTACTCTCTTGGACTGGAGTGGGAGTAACTGTATAAATACAGCGACGGACAGTCCATGGGGACAGTTAAATACAGTTCAAGACAGTTCAATATAATTCACTATAGTTCATCATCTCTATAATTTTGGATTTTATTTTTTAAGATTTAATTCAACATTTATTTAAATTTTTATATAATTCTTTTGTACCTTATCGACTTTTTTCGTTTATGAAAAGAGCCGATATCATCAACATACTAAAACAACATAATCTCCCAATAGGCGGTAATTTATTAGTTTTAAAAGAACACTTATCAAAAATCAATGAAATGGCAACTTATACAATTGATGGTCAGAAAAAAAATGCCGATGAGGCAATCGCGTATCTTTTAAATAAGTGCAATACTCAAAATCCCATGAATGCAACCAAAGAGAGTAAAGGAGAAGAGAAACGAACCCAACCACTCTCTCGGACTGGAAAGGAGAAAATGTATAAATTGAAACTGTATAAACTGAAAACGACGGACAGTCCATGGGGACAGTTAAATACAGTTCAATATAATTCACTATAGTTCATCATCTCGCCAGTCACTTCGTGTCATTTTCATACCACTCTACCTTAACCATTCTCTATTGTAAAGTCCTGGCAGACTGTGTCTATTTATTATTATTAACTATTTTAACCAAGTCTTCTCATTTCATCAACCAGACCTAAATTCTCTCCACCTAACACATCCATTATACGTATATTCTTCATTGTGTAGTACGATGTGCTAGCTATAAATGTATTCCACACTATCTGTCCAATATCCAAACATTTCTTCATTGCTTTAGAGGGAATGTAACTAACCAGTTCATCCAGAATATGTTATCTAAACTCAATGAAGACCAATTTAAAGAAATTGGTGCCACTTTTTGTGGAAATTGTTAAAAACCTAAAAAAAAAAAAAAAATTCAGTGAAGTAACCCAACGGATATATTAAACGAAACTTTTTTTGTCGGATCACTCGGAGATATTATATCAAAGTGGAACATCAATTTTTGGATCACTATCTAAATAACCAAACAAACATGTATCAAGTTCTGAATGTTTATATATTCACTTACTACGTAGAACAGTGTCATATCAAATTTTTGAAACGGAATTTTCATAGAAATTACATGTTTTAAGATCTACCATGATTTATCTGAATTTTAAGACAAATTTGACGGGAAGTTCACAATGATATTCCGCAAGAGTCACTAATTTTTCGTACAAACAAAAAAATCATCAATCGGAAGTAGATTTTACTTTAATGGGATTTTTCAGTTTTAACAATTTTCACAAAAATGTCTTGAGGAAAATTGATTTTTCTAATGTTTTGAGGGAAATGCACCGTTAAGCATCCTCTTAAGTGGCACCACTGCCAGTATATATTATTAAGGTACATTAAAAAGTATTGGTAGAATTCAAATTTGAAGGAAATCGTTTAGCTGGAAATGAGATTGAACAGAATAGGTTTCTGAGTTTTTTTTTATTTTTATGGAATTCTCTCGAAAATCGTCCCAAAGATTACCTTCATGGGGGTTCTGTGATGTTAAAATTCAAATATTATTTGAATTCGGGGCTACAATAATATCACATTCAGATACTACCTGACTGTGTGTGAATTCGTTCATCATCATCATCAGAATGATCACTACTTATGAGAAACTTTGAGAAAAAAATCCCTAGTTCAAGAAAATTTTATAATTTATTTTAATTTTATTAACTGCTATTAGAGAAATTGAGTATTTTTTTTTTTTGTATTTTGTAATTAGGTTGGCAGAATTGGGCGACAGTGGAAGGTACACCACTATCTATTGGATTTAATTACTTTTTCTTACTCCTAGTAAGAGGAAGTATTGTAATCGTGTCAAATTTTCGATTTCGAATTGTCACCAGAAATTTCCGTTTTGAGATCCCCTGAATCCAACAAAGTGGGTTTTAGCAAATGGTCTATGTGTGTGTATGTATGTGAACAACATAGCTCAAAAACGAAGAATTGCAGAAAGTTCAAACTTAGTATTTCGTTTAGGTATCACTATGGGATCTGACAGTAAGTTATGTGTCAAAATTCCTCAACCGGAAGTACCATTTTATTAAATGTTTTTTTTTTCACCTTTTCTTAAAAATGACTCGGACGATTTTCTTCAATCTTGCAATATCAACTACAGATACAAAGAACTACAACTTTTATTTGTAATATTTCTCTGGGAAAATTCATTTAAGAGCACTTTTGGGGCGGGGGATTAGATTTTCTCTAAACTGCTATTTCAGTTTACTATACAATTCTATCATCAAAATAATATTAATTAGAATTGAATTTGTTGTTGAAATTCTGAGTTTGAAAAAAAAAAATCGGATGACCGGAAATGCGTTTTTACTGAATTGTATTTTTTAAGTTTTCTAGTATTTTTTCAAAAACGGTTGCAACGATTTTCTTTAAACTAGGACTGTGAATTACACAAATAAAGTGCTACAACTTTTATTTGTAACATTTCTTCTGGTAAAGTCATTTAAAGGGGTTTTTGGAGGAAGGGAGGGGTTATGTTTTTTTTTCCAAAGTGCTATCATAGTTGATTGTATAATTCTACCATTCAAACAAAATTAATTAGAATTAAATAGATGGCCAAAATTTGGAGTTTCAAGAAAATTAGTAAACCGGAAGTGCGCTTTTATTGAACAGTTTTTTTTTTCAGTCAATTATAATTTGAGAATAGGAGTAAGAGAAAGTTGTGTGAGTGTTTCACACCAAATATTTTTTTTGTATGGGTTATATTATATCATATACTTGCTTCTTGTTAATTATTACCTATTATCGTAAAATAATACAGAGTTAAATAATTCCACACATTGGTTTTATTTCGAATTCGGAATTTATTTAAGGCAAGGCTGTTCATACTCGTACTTACGCATGATGTAAGTAAGATGTCCCTTAACACTCAACAACTACATACAATAAGAGAAAGCCATATGAGTGTTTCAAACCAGATTTTTTCATCATTATTATTATTACTACAGAATTTTATTTCCGGTGACATTCAACTTCACTTAAGCATCACTTCCTACTCCCTAATGAGGAAGTAAATATAGCTTCTTTACACAATGACAATATACGCTTTTAATTATTGGTGAATGGAGACTTTTATAATTTTATATGCTAATATTTCGCATTACTTAGGCCTATTTCGTGTTCACTATAATCTTAGCAAATTAATTATAAATTATATTTTTCTTAAGTTTATCCGAGAAAATTAACTTTACAAGATTTTTTGTTATAAAAAAGTTTAATAGCGAGGCTTGAAAAATTTAAGAAAACCGAGATGAGTTTACGAACTTAAAAGGTTAATGGCTAAAGGATTAATGAACCAACCTGAAGGCTATTTAGGTAAGAGTGTTTGTTTGATGCAAAACCTAATCTAGGATGTAAAACTAAAAAATAATGTTCACTTTCCCACAAAGTTTTTCGCAAAGTTACATATTCTTTTGTAAAACATAAATTCATTATTTATTCAGGGCAATTTTTAATGTAAAAAGAAAAGAAAAGAAAAGCAAAGTATCAGTTGACACTTTATTTTCACTTGAATAATAAAGGATGTAGATTTTTTGTTTTTTTTTATCAAGGAATTGTTGGTTACCTTCTTAGCGATTGTTAAAGCGATGATAAAAATGCTTTTGAGAAGTATGGTTTCTGTTCAAGATCAGACAAAAAAAAAAATGAATATATCATGGGGCTGAAATCGCATTGTCGTCTTCCGGCACCTCCTCCCTTAGAGTAATTATCAATATCAGAGGACATTTTCCGTGATAGCTTGCTTCTTTTTGTGGTCATCGACCGGTTTTTAGGCGTTCGCCCATCATCAGGATGCTTTTTATCAAACAGCAAATTTAGTTGATACACTCTTGGTGTGAAACAATGAAATAACGTTTCCTCTTATTCCACTTTTCACATTTGTTATTGACAAATTTTATATTAGTATACCAAATTTAATGAAATTCGTCGGAGTGTATCAACTAAATTTGCTGTATGCAAATCTATGTTATCATACTGTATGACAAAAAGTATCCTGATGATGGGCGAACACCCGAAACCGGTCGATGACTACAAAAAGAAGCAGGCGGCTATCACGGAAAATATCTCTCTGATATTTTCCAGCTCTGCGGAACCAATCACAATAATTATCAATATCTTTTGTTTTTTTAAAATAAATTTTAGTAAGTTTCAAGTATCCAGGTGACTTTAAATGGAGCAACTTAAAGATCTGCTCAACCGGAAATTTTGCTTTAAAGGAAAAATGTATGACTTCCTCTTAATCCTATTAACCGGAAGTATTGCGATCCTAACAAATTTTGAAAATTGAATTTTCACAGGAAATACATGTTTTCAGGTCTCTTGAATACGAAAAAAAAATGTTTTTTAGCGAATGGTCTGTAGCTGTGTGTGTGTGTGTGTAAGAGAGAGAGAGAGAGAGACAGAGAGAGAGGGAGAACATAAATGAAAATTCGCAGGAAGCTAAAACTTGATATTCCATTTAGATACTACTACAGCATCTGCTCGAAGGTTTCTGGCAAACAAAAAAAAATTCGGCAACCGGAAATGCGACCTTACTGAATATTATCTTTTTCAATTTTTCGCGAATTTCTCAAATAGCGGCTCGAATGATTTTCTTTTAACTTCGTATACAATCTACACACATAAATAACTATAAATTTTATTGGAAACATTTCCTCCGGAAAAATTTCTTTTTTTGGCGGTTCTGGGGAAACTAGTAGCTTTCCTCCTAAGTTCCGCTTCAGTACAATGTATGGTTTCGTTTACTACAAATACGTTAAACCATATTTGATGAAAATATGAAAAAAGGTTTTTTTTTTTTTTTTTAAATTTTCTCGAAAACGGATTACAATTTATTTTATTTATACTTGAAATGTTCGCTGCAAACGTAATCACGTATCACTTTAACTGATACATTTTTCCAAAAAGAGATCGATATTAGTGGGGTTTTGAGGGCCTCTTAGTTACGTGTAAATTGAAACTGTCGCTATATAGTCTAGAGCATTGGGCGCCCATAATTTCCACTTAGGCATATAGGTATAAACCCTAATCATTTTTTATGGCTTGACTAAACATTTGTAAATTGCAATATTTGTAAGAAATTTTTAATTTATATTAATTTGATCAAAAGAAAGTAGTCTCCAAATCGTGTCAAATTTTCCACTATCAAATTTTCACCGGAAATATCCGTTTTGAGGTTCTTTGAGTCCAAAAAAAAAAGTGTTTTTTTTTTTTTTTTTAGAGAAGGATCTGTGTGTGTTTGTTTTCGACGAAAATCCGACGAATTTCATTGAATTTGATCCACTAACTATAAAAATTTGTCAATAACAATTTTGAAAACTGGAGTAAGAGAAAGTTGTGTGAATGAATACACACCAGATTTGTTTTTTTTTTTTTTTTTTTTTTTTTTTTTTTTTTTTTTTTTTTTAATAATCTTAACATTGTTATAGTTTTTTTCTAAAGAAATGAATAAAACTAATTTCAAAAAGAGATAAGATATTTTGCAATAATTCACTATCTGTCACAAACTTCACCCACTTTCATATATGCTTGATTGCTTCAAACTAGTTTCTTAGGTCCTATTAACGATTAGTCTTCGTAGATCCGGTCGTTGGGCGTATAACTACTTCATTATCAGTTTATAAATTCAAGACCGGATGCTTACAGTTCAATTCTTTCTTAATAGCAGTAAATACTATGAGTTCTATGGGCCTAAGCCTTGGTCGTTGATTTCTTCAAAAAATTACTGCAAGCCGGTCACGGTTTATTCGCGCAAGGGCACCAGCATAATGAAAAAGGTAGTTGTTACAGATAGTAAAGGATTAAATAGTGAAAGCCCAGAACTAATAGGAGATGAGACCTGCGATTGCTGACCATACGACCCACATCGTTTTGGCCGGACTTTGCCCACAATCATGGGACTGTCGTGTCAAGTTTTGTTTTTTATGGAATTAAGGCTCAAATTTTATATTCCTTTTTGGATAACACAAGCATGCTTCCGAAATTTTCATTCCTTCGACCAGGAGTGTGATTTTACTGAATAGTTTTTTTTTTTTTTGCATTTTTACTTTCAACTTATTTCTAATATGACGAAGTATTACGATCGTGTTGAATTTTTGATATCGAGTTTTCACGGAATTATGCGTTCTGAGGTCCACTGAGTTAAAACTTTTTTTTTTTTTGAAATTGGTCTTTGTGTATTTGGGCAGCATAACTCAAAAAGGGAAAATCGCAAGAACCCCCCCCCCCCAGTACCTCCTGAAATCAATTTTTCCCCCCCTATATTTCGAGATATTTGCCTCGGTCTGTTAGTTAGTCGGTCCCACAGGTAAATAAATTTGCTACATACATTTTATAAGTGGTAAAACTAGATTCTAAGTACTTCATAAATCCGATAAAACAATTGACCGGATAACTTGGTGTAACTGGCGGCATTGGTTAACAATAAAACCTTGGTATGCGTTGTTTAATAAAAAACAATTCAAGAACAAGAACTGTCATTTAATAATTATAATATATGAATTTCATGTTTTTTGATCATTCATTTTAATAGACAAATGAATGAAATGCCCTTTCTGTAAGGCCTGTTAAATTTTTGATTTCTAGTATTTAAAAATAACTACTGATATTTCAAATTATTATTTTTAAGAAATTCAGTTAAATTAATTAATGGTTATTTCTGAAATCTACTAGGTAGGTCAAACAGTTTGTGTTATCAGGCAGGTGGTAGGTTATCATATTTGTTACTTATCAGGTTATTTAGATTATATGAAAAATATTTAAAAAAACTTGTACAAAATAAAATGTTTGATTTATAAATCTTACCATGAACAGAGATGGCTAAAATCAATAAACTAACTGCTAACAAATACATAATGTTTATTCGTAATGAACTCATTTACTTGACGCACATGTTCCCACATAGATATCACCCGTAAGACTGTGACGACAGTTAAGAAGACACAGGTGAATATTCACTGGCTGACGTAGTGGGAGTATCCCAATGTTACCTTGGCTTTATTGCTGTATGATATGCAGTGGGGCCGTTCAAAAGCTTCCTACGTAAACAATAAATTTACTAATAGACTTCTTTTTTTTTTTTCTTCTTCTTTGCTATAAATAAATTTTGATACTTATATTTTTTGTAGAAGAATTTTTGATAGTTATTTTAGACTGCGAGTTCCGCCATTGGTGAGTATTGTTGATACCAATACCCATATTCATTAAAGGTCAATAATAAAGTTACTTAAGCTCAAAAAAAAAAAGGAAGCTCAAATTTGGTATTCCTTTTAGGCATCATCATTGGATCCTACACAGAGTTGCAGTCAAAATAGTTATTTCATATGCCATCAATTGAAACTGCAAGACTACACGGAAAGACCACAAAAAAAGAAGCAGGCTATCACGGAAAATATCTCTGAAGATAGGATAGAATGTAGAGACATTGTACAGACGACTTTATGTACAGGATAATGCCAAGGCGGAGGATAGAAGACCCTATATAATGAGGATACTTTCATCAGATGTATAATGAAAAAGGAGAAAAGATTATGATCTAACTCAAATCACATACTGAAGCTTAGTTATAGACAAATGGGATACGCAATATTTCCAAAGCATTCTAGTAAGAGAAGCCTGGATATCTAAAATTCTCTGTCCCTTTTGAACTACCTCAAGTTTAAGCTCAAACTTTGTTGTAAGTGCTACGATTTCTTCGCAATCAAATATGGTATGCACAGTACAATACTAAGCTCCGCAGATAAGTTGATTATTTTTACTTTATCTAATTGCTATTACCAGTAAGTATTGTAATCGTGTCAAATTTACGATATCGAGTATTCACCGTTTTGAGGTCTAAAAAAAGTGGTTTTTACTCATTGGTCTATGTGTCTGTCTGTGTATGGGACAGCATATCTCGAAAACGAAACGTTGCAGAATGTTCAATCTTATTATTTCGTTAAAATGTCATCAGGCATTTAACTTATGAAAATAAGCTTTTCGTAAAAAATCGCTCAACCGGAAGTGCCACTTTATTGGTTTTTTTTTTTTTACAGTTTTTTGCGATTTTCTCAAAAATAGTTCCAACGATTTTCTTTAAACTTTATATATCAACTACACATACAAAGAGCTACAAATTGGATTTGAAACTTTTCTCCAGGAAAATTCATTTAAGGGTACTTTTGGGGGAGGGTTATTTTAGTTTATTACACAGTTCTTATCATCTGAATAATAATATTAATTAGAATTAAATATGTTGTTGAAATTCCGAGTTTGAAGAAAATTGGATGACCGGAAATGCGTTTTTAACTGAAAAGTATTTCTCTAAAACGGCTCCAACTATTTTCTTTGAACTATGTGAAACTACAGATATAAAGAGCTAAAACTTTTATTCGGAACATATCTTCTGGTAAAGTCATTTAAGGGAGCTTTGGTGGAGGCGTAGGGTTGTTTTCCTTCTAATATACTATCATAGTTGATTATAAAATTTTACCATCTAAATAAAATTTATTAGAAATAAATAGACAGGGAAATTAGTAATCTGAAAGTGCGCTTTTACTGAACAGTTTTTCCATTAAAACACCGACGGCTTTGCTTAAATTTGTCAGTTACAATTTCGTAAACTGCAGTAAGAGAAAGTTGTGTGAGTGTTTCACACCAGATCTTTTTTTATTTAATAGAATAATAAAATATAAAAAAAAAATGGAAGGAAAGTACGTTGCAAAGAACAAAATTCAGAAAACTCAGGAACTTTGACCTTAACCTCGTCCTCTAAATCTGAAAATATCCTACCTTAATATTATTTTATAATTTTTACGTTTCACGTTTCTTCATTATGCCATTAGGAGATTGTATCAATGACAATGATTAAAACGGAGTGGGGGAAAAAAAACAGATTTCCATAAACAAACCTTTAAACAGTGCAATAAGGTTGACGATAAATAATGTTTCATTATTATTCTATAATGAACATATTGCCACATTTTTAATACAAATTTCTGTAAACTCATTTTTTTACAATTTGAACTTTGCTTGTAATTAATGTAAACTGTAATTAAAAATTATACCTGTAATTGTAACTAACAGTAATTGAAAGTAGAACTCTAGTATTGATGATATTTTTATTTTGACTTATAACCTTGTAAAAATTGTTGCTTCATTGTTTTACTCAGTTATGTTGAACTAATCACAAGCACAAATAATTAACTGACATGTATTATGTAAATGTTGTTTATTGTTGGTATGACTATTACAGTTTCATGTAATAGTTATATGTTTTTTTAATCACAATAGGCTTTTTTTTTTGGTTTTAAAACTATTATTGCCTACCAATATTCCTTTTAATGTTGTCACTGCTCAGGAACTTTCCCCACATGTTCCTACAATTTTTACGGGCAATTACAAACAATATATACAAAAATTCGCAAGGGAGTAGCAATAGATACTTCTCGATAGCAGAGATGGTATGAAGTCTGCCCTTTTATATATTTAAATAGTAAATAAATCCATTAAAGAAAATGTAATAGTAGAACTATTTGTGATGCACTTTAAAACTAGTTGCATATACTTAGTGAAATGTTATTAAACAAAACCTTCGGGGCAGAATACCTGTGGATATCCAAGCGAAATATCAAATTTGACCTTGTTGTATTCACCCACACCCAAACCAATTATTAAAGCAACTTTTTCGTGACCTTGAATACATATGAAGTGAAGTATCTGTTAAGTACCTTTGTCCTCGATATCTAATCAATAGATGAATGTGACGCCCGCTTGAAAAAAAAATGTACATTTACTTTACACAGAATCCCCCCTTTGTCATCTTTATAACTTGAACCAGTTATCCTAAGACCGTCGACATATAGAATTCCTTATTTCATCGTATTGTGAATTCCTGTCTTTCATCTATTTTCATTATGCAGGAGAAGAATTTGAGCATTTGATTTTATGAATGCCTAGCCTGCCTTTAACACACATATGCTTGAGGTTTCAATAATTTTTATTCCTTGATTCCAAGAAATACTTAACTCTCATTTCAAACATTATATCTACCATCTGCCGCTTTTATTAATGTCTTCAAATTTTAAAGTAGGAGCGCTTATTTTGGCGCTGATTCCCATCTAAGTGAGAACGGCCTAATGTCTTTCCCTAGGGTCCAAACAGTTTTGACGCAACACCATGATTAACAGTGAAGTGCTATAATTAAAGTAACTCTCATTGTGAATACCATAACGATCATGGTAAGTGTTCATGACATCTGGTATGGAAGGCCCTTGAAGTAAAATTTGACAAAGTTTAATTTTTACAACATTAAATTTTACACATTACATTTAAAGTACCTTTTTATTTCTACAACATTAAATATATTTATTCACACACTCCTATTTCTTGCTAGTTACAAGATTTATGAAAATATTGAAGAAGATAGACAATTATTCGCTAGACCTCTTGCTTTTATTAAAGTGTTTTTATTACATTAATAATTATGTAATTAATATTTGCTGGTATCTATTTATTTCAGGGGAGTAACTGTCTAGCAAACACATATTGGGGGGGCAACTGCCAGAAGAGCAATTATCCTGGAACTAGAAAAATTAAAATATCCCTTATGCAAATGTATCAACTTAAAACAGAAGGCAGAAGTTAGGGAATCCACGAATTTCTATTTGCTGAAGAAACAGCTGGAAATAAGAGAACTCTCATCTAATCTCTCCCTCATTGGCTTAAAATATATGAAATATTTATAGCAAAAAAAAAAAAAATTTATGATGGACTTCTAAGTTGTTTTAGTTATCTCCTAAATAATTCACCATAATATGATGTG
The DNA here is from genome assembly GCA_011037195.1 of Triatoma infestans. NCBI lineage: Eukaryota > Metazoa > Arthropoda > Insecta > Hemiptera > Reduviidae > Triatoma > Triatoma infestans. The sequence continues at coordinate 13,582 of JAAEAF010010369.1, forward strand.
ACATGACAGGTAAAATGACTTTTTTTTAGAGAATTAATATAATGAAATCAAAGATAGAAATCCATAGTATAATAAAAGATATCTGAAGTAAATTTTCATTAAACAAAAGTTGAAATAATTTAGAAAGTACCTAGTAGTTAATTTAATTACCCCGGACATTCCCGGGTCTCATGTTCAGTAGGGAAACATAATATATGTGGAAAAAAAAATGACATTTCAATAAAATACATATGTAATAATAATAATAATAAAGCCTTTTATTAGTTTCCTATTTACAAAGAATTACAAAATAAATTTCTTTATGAATACAACAAACTTAGTGTAGTAAAATATTAAACTAAAATAAAATAAAATATAATGTAATTAAAATAAAATAAACTACTTTACGGAAAAAAGAAATGAAAATACTTTAAGCCAAGAATCAAAATACGTATTAATTATAATACAAAAAAGTTATAATATATAAAAATTAGGAAACTAGACCCATTTCTGGGCAAAGGCCTCTCCCAGTTTAGACCAAGAATGCTTGTTCCGAGCTGTACGCTGCCATAACATTCCTGCTTGTTGGACAAGTTCATCCCTCCATCTCAACGGCTGTCTACCTCTATTTCTATAGCAGTCGAGGAGTTGCCAGTCTAAAATTCTCCTAGCCCAGCGATCGTCATCTAATCTTGCTATGTGGCCGGCCCATTTCCATTTTAGGTTTTTAATTTTGGCCACAACATCTTCCACTTTTGTCCTTCGCCTTAACTCTTCATTAGTGAGTCTATCCTTTTTGCTTACTCCCAGAATGCTCCTTTCAATTGCCCTTTGTGTTACTTTTAGCTTTTCCATATTTTTCTTCGTCACTGCCCATGTCTGAGCGCCGTAAGTCATGCAAGGTAGAATACACTTATTGAAGGTCACACGTTTTAGACTTAAGGACATTTTACTCTTGAATATATACTTTAGAGACCAATATTTTTTCCAGGAGAGAGATATCCTGCGATCTATTTCTTTGCTCTAAAGGAAATTGTCTCTAAAGGATATTGTTTGTCCCAAATAAATTGTTTCTGTGGACCATTCCAACTTCTTCCCATTAAGAAGAATATCTGATTTGCTGGCATTAGTTAGGAGTAAAATATTTTGGATGTATTTTGGATTTTATTTTTTTAACCAAAATACATATGTATAGAATATTAAATACTTTGAGAAATGTGCAATTTGTTTTTTTCCCATGTATTTTGCGGCCCTACAATTGCCGAAACATTAAGGAAAACTAAGAAGATTGGTGTTTTTTAATAAACATTACCTGTTTCAAAATCCCTAACTATTTTCTTAAATAACATGTATACAAATGGAAGGGTGGAACAAGAATTCTTCAGTTCAAAAGTAGAAATGCTACGGGAGTTTCCAATTTACTAATATCCCTTTATTCAAACTAAAAGGTAGTCTATTATAAGTAAAATTAAAATTCATGTACGTTATCTTCTAGAATTGCTTCTTCATGCGTTTAACTGTTTTAAAATCATCAATGAGATGGCTCAGCAAATTATTGTCCACACGTGACCGGTGGTATTTTGTTACAGGAGTTTCTGGTACTGAATTAGAATGACACGGGGGGGGGGGGACTCAAACCCAGGCACTGCACCCTGCCCGTTGGGCTTATTGTGCCAACCACTTAATACCTAGTAGAAGAATCCTCCCCTCTTCATGAGGTCCAGGACCTTTCCCACCAGTCCTTCTTGCAGTACGATTTCCTCCTGTCTCAACGTGCCGAACATCTCGTAGCGCAATCCGCCGATTGCAACGCAATCGAACAACAGGTGAGTGGCCGTCTCCTTCTCCTCCTGACACAATCTACACAATGGCTCCGAATCAACCAATCCCAACTTGTGCAGATGTTTCTTGAACCTACCGTGCCCTGTAAACAGGCCCGTTATCAGACAGATCTGATACCTGCTCAAACCTCTGGTTTTGTTCTCTCTGGTTCTTCTTCTACACAGCTCTGGTATGACCATTTTGCCGTGTTTTGCCCCAGTACTTAGCCTCCAGTGACGATTATGTCTCTCCGAGTCCATTCTCTCAGAGACGCCCTCGCCTTACTTTTGGCTATTCCCAGAACAGGTTCCGACCCACAGAAAGGAGTATTCGCTCCATTCCTGGCCAGTTGGTCGGCTAGTTCATTACCTTTAATCCCCTTGTGGCCCAGCACCCATACCAGCCGCACTTTGTTGTGCCGGGACAGCCCTCCAGGGAGTCTCTATACTCCGTGACTAGGAGAGAAGTGATTCTGAATGCCCCAAGTGCCTTCTGTGCAGCCTGGCTGTCCGAGAAGATGTATATCTCCCTATTCCTAGAGCCCATACGCAAGTTCTCCTCAGCACAGATCTTTATTGCATAGACTTCAGCTTGGAATACCGTGGAGTATCCAAAGAAGGGCCTCTCAATGAGTACCTCCAGTTCCGCAGGCCATTTTGGACCCATTCGTAAACCAGGATCCGCCGCTCGGCCTCGTTTTTCCCAACTTTTAGCCCATTCTGATTTTGACGTAAAGATCACTTGCAAGGGGAGCTCAAAGTGGAATGTTGGACAACACTCTGCCCAGCCACCTTAAAGATAGGGCCAGGATCCATCCTTCTGTGTTATGTTCAAATGCTTGGCCAGGTGCTCCTCTGCTTCCACTGTTCATTAATCTGTACGCACTAGCCCTCGCCTCCGCTTGTATCAAAAGATGCAGCGGAGGTCACCCCAGCAGTACTTCCGATGCAGCCGTTGGGGCACTATAAAATGCCCTCGAAATCAACAGGCACGCCAGCCTTTGAACCCCTGAAAGGTTCTTCCTCGCGACCTACTGTTCTGTTTTTGGCCACCACATCACTGCCCCATAAGTGAGGACAGGTATGATGGTCCGCGTATAGAGCCAGTGGGCATTTTGGGGGAGAGACCCCATGTTTTCCCGCAAGCTCTAGTAACTCCACAGAGAGACTTCGTTGCCTTCCATGCTCTAGATGCGCTTTCCAGGTGATTCTGAAGTCCAAAATGATCCCTAGGTATTTCACCTGACCAGACACATCTAGAGTTCTTCCAAAGAAGTTCAATGTGGTAAAACATACCACATTCCTTCTTCTGGTAAATGGAACCAAAGTGGCCTTAGAGCGGTTGACCATCAGGTCCACCCCTCCACCACTCGCAGAGTCTCCTGTATAAGCTCACTAACAACAGTCTCATGTCTGCCCCTGACCACGACCACCACATCGTCCGCTTAGCCAAGGACAGAACACCGCCTGCGATCCAGCTCCACCAGCAGCTTGTCTACAACCATGCACCACAGAAGAGGGGACAAGACCCCTCCTGAGGGCATCCCATTGTAGCCGTGGTTTCAGACGTAGAGGTTAGCTATGATTCTTCTAGTTTTAAGCAAGCTGCCAATCCACCTAGTAATGGTCCAATTTGCCCCGTGCCTTTCCAAAGCTAGTTTAATTGAGCTGTAGGTCGGGTTGCTGAAGACACCCTCTATGACCTGAAACACTCCCCTGTCATAAACCGCCGCCTCGAATTCTCCAACAAGAGAGTGGAGGGCCGTTTCGCAGGATTTACCCCTCTGGTAGGCATGCTGATTAGAATGCAGGGACCGCGATCGGAGCAACTTCCCCCTGATGTGCAGATCTACCAGTTTTTCCAGCACTTTCATCATAAACGAGGAAAGGCTGATTGGTCTAAAATCTTTGGCCTGGGTATGAGTCCTCTTCCCAGGCTTCGGAATAAAGACAACTCTTACAGGCCTCCATGACAGCGGGACATGGTTGAAGGCTCACTTGCCCTCATTACCCTGCAAAGGATAGGAGTAAGAATTTCACTTCCCTGCTGTAATAAAGCAGGAAGGATATCATCAGGACCCGGCGCCTTGTAGGGCTTAAAATGATTTATTGCTCACTTAATTTTATTGTGTGTGACACATTCTTTGGCCACGTCCAATCTTTCCTGGATCCAGGCCGACTTCCTGGACCCATTAACGATTCATTCCGCGGCACCACCGTCGTCACCCTTGAGCCAGGAAAGTGCACCTGCACGAGGTGCTCCAATGTATCCCTTCCCGCCTCTGTAAAGTCACCGTCAGGTTTCCTGATTGTTCCCAACGGATTTGCCGGTATCCTTGACAAATTCTGTGGAGTCTGGCTCCTTCGGTGCCACCTCCTCGCACAGCCTTCTCCACGAGTTCTTTTTAGCTTTCCTAATCGCTAAATTGTAAGAGGTTAGGGCCTCACGGTATCCTCCCATGTTCCCTTCCTCTTTGCCGCGGAGGCCCGCCTCGTTCTAACTCTCGCGCGGAGACCCGCCTGCTGGTCATTCCACCAGCTGACCCCTCTGGTGGCTGTTCTCACCACTTCCGCGCAGTTATCCCTCAAAGCATCCAGAATTACCCGCTGCAGTTGATCCGCAGCGTCCTCGATGTCATTCTGGGTCTTGAAAGAGCGTTTGACTGTAATGTTGTTCTGGCTGAGATCCCGCCTGGGATTCCTGAAGGTCAGCGTTTGCCTGTAGTTAGCCAGGATATCAAACCTAATATACATGTGATTCGAAAGTGAGGGTTCTTTGGACACATGCCAGTTTCTCACCAGGGTCACTAAAGTTAGTCCCTAAGGTTAGATCAATCACCTTTCTACGATTAATGATGTAGAAAGTTGATGTTTCTCCTTCATTCATCATGCACAAATTGTTAGACAAGATAAAATCAAGAAGTGACTTACCTCTTTTATTGGTTCCCTGCTACCCCACACAATATTGTGTGAGTTAGCGTCGCAGCCAATTATGAGCTAAAGGCCTTTCTCCCTACAGCAGGTGGCCAGGTTCCGCATCTTCTCAGACGATGTTGAGTCGTACGGCAGATACGCAGAGGCCAGCACATTTCCCTGGTTTCCTCTACCGCACGTAGCTTTATCCTCACTGCAATCTGAACCCTAGAACAAAAGTCCATCAGCAGCAATGAGGTAATGTCTCCCCTGACATAAATACAAGTCCTGGGATTCTCCAGGCTACGATCATAAATTATCTTACCTATTGCTTCTCCTAGCCCTGCAACTCTCCCCCGTACCAGCCAGGGCTGCTGGATAAGGGCTAAGGAGATATTTTCTCTAATGAGATACCTGGACAAGGCCGACGGTGCCCCCCTACTGTGATGGAGGTTTACTTGTAGTATCCTTCATCGGTGCATGGGGTCCATCGCCTTCCGTCCATTGTCCCTGGGCTTGGTTACCACCCGTACCTGACGAGATTTATCCCGAAGAAAGCCTCAGTCTCTCCAGGGTCTGGTCAGCCACATCGAAGACCAGGGTTTGCCTTCGGGTCTCCACCCTTCTACTGATCAACCTCCAGTCCGCCGTTTCCAAGTCCTCATTCTGCATGCGGAGCTTGTCGAGAACGACCGCTGGAGGTGCCTCCATTAGGGAGCCAGATACCCACATGGATATTTGGTGACCTAAGTATATCCTTGGCGAGCCCAACCCTCAGCCTAACGCCCCCTCCCACCTGGAGAGTAGGGACCGTCTGCTTCAGCCAGAGACGCGTATTATCATTGTTGCAAACAACACCGAGAACGCCCCTGGACAGGTAGCACTCCCTGAACTGGGGCCTGCTTTCACCAACGATACTGGCGACGATCTCGGTCTGTATCCGCTCCCCCTTACTTTCTGTCGGACGGTCGCTTGGGTACGCCTCGAGAGCAATCGCCATACGGTGGGAGCTAAGAGCATCCCTAAAGGAGAACGATGCTGCCTCATCAGGGCCTCTTGCCCTTTTTCTTCCCTATCAGCCTTATCCGGATCGGTGCTGGGCGTGCTCACTTCCGACCTACCCGCTCGGGGATCCGCAAGGAGCGGGGGAGCGGCCACTTCCGCCACCCTCCCCGCAACCCCGCCGACACTACACCGGGCGGTCGAAGTCCCAGCCAGCTCTCTCCGGTTGCTTGGAACAGGCCCTCCCTCTCTGCATCCTCTTCCATATATAGTTAGGGATCCACTCCCTCCCACCAGCGGCCGCCCTGCGCCTCGCCTCCTGTCTACGCTGGGCTTCACTGGGCCTTTTGGGAGTGTTCCCAAGCTTTGAGAACACTTCACCGAGTGGGTCCGCCCGAGAGGAGCCTGGACAACCAGACCCTTTA